>CATIWO010748830.1:0-39914 GCA_949673435.1 Macaranga tanarius | reverse complement strand
ACATTTATTTAACATAATGCTAATGGAGTAATGCTTCAAATAAATAAACACTTTATTTAAAAGAACATTACATGGCCATTTGGGATAAAATACAATGTCATAATACATGATTGCCACTAGGGCATATCACCTATACTAACAGAAATGATTTAAAAGGATTATTTTAAATGATTCTTATTAATTGATTATGAACTTATTTAATTTTTATGGTTAAGCCAGAGTGTTATCTTTGTTCGCTCACTGAGTATTTTCTTGTGAAAATACTCGCCACTCTTTTTTATTAATTTTTTAAAGTTGAGTGGCTATCTGGGATATAGCTAAGTTTTTTATAAGGGAAGCAGAAGCAGTGAAGAATATTATTTAGATAGAATATTTGGTAACAGTTGTTATTAATGTTTTGTACTGTGAGAATTGTATATAATAGTGATGGTAATATTTTGGGATGTATTATAATTTAAGAGTTATCTAGTGGATGATCAATTAAGAAGTAATACTCAGCCACATCAATATAAAAGTTAGGAAGGTCAAGTGTGCGACATCCTAACAAGGGTAGTAGTGGGGTTGGGTGTTATAATTTTGGTATCAAAGCAAAGGTTATTAGGTTCTGTAGACATTAAGGAATATAGAATTTGATGAATATGAGTTTTAATGGTTAAATTAAAGGGAATGGAGAATCAAAGCAACCAAAAATGCAGAATTTTAAAATTTTGGAAGCATGCAATACTTGCATCAAGTTTGAATCCATTCATGCCCCAAGAACCAAATCACATGCACTTTACACAACTAAACATGGATCATGGACAATATTTTATCAATAAGCAAAGTAGTCAATTAATCAAATTACAAGTCCTACACACTAAGAGCCAAGTAACACTTACAATACTCCTTAGTGTGTAGAACGCTAGATAAGCTTTGGTTATTGAATCTACTAGCTCCGAGTTTCCCAAATGTGAAACCTCTAGCTTAAGACATACAAATTGCTTTAAGGATGATCTTCAAGATGTATCAACTCTCCACACAAGCCTCTCTTGAAAGACCCAAGAGCTTGTGAAAGCTTGTTTGATCTAAAATGTATAGAACTTAGTGTTTGCCTCTCAAAGATGATGGTGTAGAGAGATCACAACTCTTGTGATAGTTTTTAGCTCACTTAATTTTTAAGTAAGGAAGAAGAAGACTCTATTTTCTTTTCCCTTTGGTTTAGTTAGAGTAACCAACTCTCTTTTCTCTCCTCTTGTCTAAAATTTTTAGCTCACCAAGAGTAGTGCCTTCAACTTTTCTTATTAACTAAATAAGCCATTAGTGTCTTATTTTCCAAGTCTTGCAACTATTGCAAGTTTACATTCAAAGTCTTCCATTCCAAGTGTTCTATTGACTTGGAATTCCACAACCTTGATGTAGAGAAGACACCAACTTTGAATAGGCTTGTTTAGTTGCATGGATATCCCTATCTCTATTCTTATTCCACTAACACTTTGTAGGCTTGTGCTTGGGCTTGGGCCATGGGCTTCTCTACACTTAGAGATGGCCCAATCTAATCTAAACAATTAATGGGATAGATTAAACTCTTTAATCAAAACCCAATCCATATAAATAACAAGTGGACTAGTTCAAACTCTTTAAATAAAGTACAATACCTATGGTCCATCACATAGACCAAGTCCATCATCTATAACACACATGGTCCATCTCATGCCCCATGTCCATATATATTTAGAAGGCTAATATTAATTTAATCTTTAACTTAATATCTCATATTAAATTAAGCATAAATTAATATTTTCTTAAATGCAATAAAGTTCTAATCTTTGAATTTAGATTTTGGGATATACTAGATCCCCACATATACGCAAATCCAATTCAATTAATTTAATTAATTAATTAAACTCTTTAATTAATAATCAAATTAATGTTAATCATCACAAGTGCAACTCTTATGTGTGTGACTTACTAGGTTCAAGTCTAAATGGTAATGGCAAATAATATTAATACTTAATATCATGGAAACACCTTTCCATACTGAATGTAAAAATCCCAATTTATTACATTCAGTTCCTATAAGTCGTAAGTGACCCCCAGCATAGATATCACGACTACCCAATTAGAAATGAATGATATATGTAGATTTACAAGAACCAAAGAACACAATTACCGTGCACTAAATGTCCCTTTATTATAAGATCCTGATATTGGCTAGAGTTAAGGTTTAGTCAAACTCTAATTGCCTCTATCATATGACCTCATCTTAAGTTCAATTCTTGATAAAACACGACTACTACTAGAAACCCTTTCCAGTTAAGTCGAGTTTGACCTGGCCAGGTATTTATTCATCAAGAATAACGTAGATAGCATAGGATCTTATCCCGGTTCACTCTAGGTAATGAATTCCGTCTTGGCTGATTACTCATCCCTATATATAACTAACTAGAGCCACCACACGCCATATACCCATACGTGGCTAGCACAGGTATGTAAGTGGTAACAAACTCTAATCAACCATATCTGGATGACCGTGTTGCCTCAGGTTAAAGGACTATATGCATAATTATGTCCAAGATTGTGATTGTTGACTTAAGTGAATTCCCTAGCAATCACAAATCTTGTGTCACTATTCGATCCACTCATCACATGAGTATCCATATATCTATTCTGATAGCTCATATCAAGTAGCATGAGACTTACTACCTCCCACTATCAGTATCATATACCAATCAAGGAAAATAGACAGAGATGATAGTCTAGGGATTAATACTACCTTTATATTAATCCACTAACTATGAACATTTATAGTATATGTACTAAATGAGTTTGTCACTCATATTATCAACTCTTGATAATAAACTTATTTAACATTGTACTAAGGGTAAATATTCAAATAAACAAACACTTTATCTAAAAGAATATTTTATTGGCAAAGGGATTAATATACAATGTTTACATACAAAATGGCCCTAGGGCACATCTATACTAACAATCTCCCACTTGCAATAGTGCCATTCGCTATAATATCTAAGACCCATCTTCTCAAGATGGTGTTCTAACTATAGCTGAGTAAGCGCCTTAGTGAGTGGATTAGCCACATTGTCGGTTGAAGCCTTTTGCATGAGCACATCACCCTTCCCAACAAGTTCCCTAATAATATGGAAGCGCCTTTTGATGTGTTTGAATTTCTGGTGAGACCTGGGTTCCTTTGCTAAAGCAATGGCTCCATTGTTAGCGCAGAAGAGAGGAACTGCTGACTCAATGAAACGAATAACACCTAGTTCGGAGATGAACTTTTGAATCGAAATAGCTTCCTTAGCAGCATCCGATGCTGCTATATACTCAGCTTCTGAAGTGGAATCAGCAGTGATACTTTGCTTGAAATTCTTCTAGCTCACTACACCTTTATTACAGATGAAGACAAACCCAGATATAAACTTTTTATCATCCACATCTGACTAGAAGTCAGAATCTGTGAAACCCGTAAGTTGTAAGTCACCCCCTCCAAAAGTTAAGACTAAATCCTTAGTTCTTCTCAAGTACTTAAGGATAGCCTTAACTTCCACCTAATGTTCTAATCCTTGGTTAGAATGAAACCTGCTAGTCACACTAACAGCATAGGCAATGTCTGGCCTAGTACATAACATAGCATACATTAGGTTTCCTATAGCTGAAGCATAAGGAACCTTGGCCATCTCTACCATTTCCTCAGATGTTTTGGGAGGCATCGTCTTGGAAAGGTGGATACCATGCCTAAATGGTAACAATCCTCTCTTGGAATAAAGCATATTGAACCTCTTCAACACTTTCTCCAAGTAAAGACTTTGAGATAAACCTATTATTCTCTTTAATTTATCTCTATAGACTTGAATCCCGAGAATATAAGTAGCTTCTCCTAAGTCTTTCATCGAGAAGGTATTAGACAACCATACTTTCACAGAAGTTATCATACTAATATCATTGCCAATGAGAAGTATGTCATCAACATACAAGACTAGGAAAATGAGTTGGCTCCTACTAACCTTCTTATAAACACATGGCTCATCCATATTCTTAATGAAACCATAAGAACAGATAGCCTCATTAAAATGGTGATTCCAACTCCTTGAAGCTTGCTTTAGACCATAGATTGATCTATTAAGCTTGCAAACTTTTGAGCTTTCCTCGGATTCAAAACCCTTAGGTTGCTACATAAAAATCTCTTCCTCAACATAACTGTTAAGAAAGGTGATCTTGACATCTAACTACCAAACCTCATAATCATAGTGTGCGGCTATAGTAAGAAGAATCCGAATGGATTTAACCATGGCCACCGGTGAGAAGGTTTCCTCATAGTCAACCCCTTGCCTTTGGCGAAACCCTTTCATAACTAGCCTAGCTTTATAGCTTTCCACCTTCCTGTCTGCGCCAATCTTTCTCTTGAAGATCCATTTGCACCTAATAGGTACAATACCTTCAGGTGGATCAACAAGTGTCTAGACTTGGTTAGCATACATGGAATCCATCTGAGTTCTCATTTCCTGATGCCATTTTGAAGAATCCTTATCATATAAAGCATCTTCATATGTAGTAGGATCATCATCATGAATGCTTTCTTCATGTACATGCAACTCTTGCATATCATGGAGAAAACTATATCTCTCTGGAGGATGAGATACCCTATTAGATCTCGCAGGAGTTGGTGTGATGAAATTCTCAATTGGAATAGGCTCTTCAGGTTGATCAACATTCATGTGATCGATTTGTTGGGCTTCCTTAGATGACTCTTAATCTAACATTATCTTCCTTTCATTTGCCACCTTCCTTAAAAAACTCTTTCACAAGAATTATGGAATCTCTGCTTACAACAACAATTTGTTCAGCAGGAAGATAAAAGCAATATCCTGAACTATCTTTAGGATATCCAACAAACCTTCCTTTAATCGATTTTACATCCAACTTGTCTGATTTTAGCTTTTTAATAAAAGTCGGGCACCCCCAAATCTTAACATGTTAAAGACTTGGTGCCTTACCATTCCATATCTCATATGGTGTGGAAGTGATGGACTTGGATGGAACATGATTAAGGATATAAGAGGCCGTTTGGAGTGTGAAACCCTAAAGTGATATAGGAAGATCCGTATAGCTCATTATTGATCGTACTATATCTAATAAAGTATGGTTACACCTCTCGGACACACCATTTTACTGTGGTGTTCCAGGTGGCATGAGCTGTGATATAATGTCATGTTCCTTAAGGAACTTAATAAACTTGGTACTTAAGTATTCACCACCTCGATTGGATTGAAGAGTTTTAATACTTTTCCCAGTTTGATTCTCTACTTTAGCCTTGAACTCCTTTAACTTTTTAAGGGATTCACTCTTGTTCTTCATAAGAAATAAGTGCCCATACCTTGATAGATCATCTATAAATGTAATAAAGTAGTAGAAACCACTTCTAGCCATTTCCTTAAATGGCCCACATACATCACTATGTATGGTTTCTAATACTTCATTAGCGCTTGTCATTTGTCCAATAAATGGTGACCTTATCATTTTGCCTTGAAGATAAGCCTCACAACTTGGATCAGATATGGATTTAAGATCGTTTAAGATTCCCATTTTTTCCAATTTTGTGATCCTATCCTCTGTAATATGACATAATCTTAAGTGCCAAAGATGTTTGGAGTTAGTGGCATTTTTAATTAACATTGCATTCACATTAGATTGAGGCTCAATGTTATTAGATATATTATCAATATAATATAAACCATGTATCACATAACCCATGCCAATTAATTTATTTTCAAAATAAATTTTACATATTTCTCTTCCAAAAAGGAATTCATAACCCCTACCAGTTAAACTAGAGATAGAGATAATATTTTTGAAAGCATTAGGTACATATAATACATCATCTAATAACAAAATATGATCAAGCAAATCAATAGAAGTGGATCCTATAGCATTGGCCGTAACACTTGCTCCATTCTCAACTTTAAGGTCACTTCATTAGGCCTCAACCTTCTCTCATTTACTAGATCCTGCATGGATGAACAAATGTGAGAACTAGCACCAGTATCCAATACCCATGCATTAGATGAGCTCTTACAACATTTAAAAGTAAATAAACCAGAGAAATTTTTACCTTCTCCATCATTGCCTTTTCCCTTAGTCTTGAGGGACTCAAGGTACTTGGGACAATTTCTCTTCCAATATCCCTTTCCTTAGCAGTGGAAACACTTTTCTTTGCCCTTGTCTTCCCTCACGGTGGCCTTGCCCTTATTCTTGGCTATCCCACCCATAGGCTTAACACTTGTCTTGCCCTTTTTCTTTTTATTGCCCTTCTTCTTAGTCTTACTAGAAGAGGCAATAAGAGCAACCTCCTTCCCTTTGTTCCCTTGGATGGCCTTTTGTGCCGTCACGAGCATGTTCATAAGCTCTGCAAGGGTACACTCTATTTGTTCATGTGGAAGTTGGTGATGGTTTGCTCGAACGATTCGAGAAAGGATTGTAGGATCAAATCCACTTAGAGATGGAAGTCCATTGAGAAGTCTAGACTTTCTAGCTCTTCTATTGATCTAATCATGGAATTAACGTGGGCTCCCACATCTTCTCCCTCTTTCATTTTAGCATGGAATAACCGCTTAGATATCTCATACTTAGTGATCCTACTATGCTCACTAAACAACTCTTGTAGGTGTAGTAAGATGTCATTTGCGCTCGTGAACTTCTCATGTTGCCGATGTAACTCGGTGGTCATAGAAGCCCATATTATGCAACGTGCTTGCATATCATCATTCTTCCATTTAGCAAGAGTTTCATGCTCCTCTTATGAAGTATTTTTGAGATGGGATCGAGGTAGGCTTTGCTCTATCACATATAGTATCTTTTCAAAAGCTAAAATAACTTTTAGATTCCTTAGCTAGTCTATAAAATTAGAGCCCATGAGCCTATTGTTATCGAGTATGATTGAGAGTGGGTTTGAGGGTCTCATGTTATCAATTGGTCTGCAAAAGGTAACAAAATTGATTAGTTGTATGTCATTGTAATTACCATTAGATTTGGTCTTTAATCATAATGGTCTCCCACTAATTTGGTGAATCCTACACTTCTAAGTAGGAAAAGGAAATCCCTTGTTGGGTGGATTTCTAGTGGGTAATGGAGTTCTTAATGGGCCACTCATTATCCCTCAGGTACACATTACCATTCTTGGAATAATAGTTCTCATTAAGTGGATGACTTTTGTCCATCACATCTCATGTGAGGTTCTATTAATCCGGCTCCTAATGTTATGGGCCTCAAGTACGCATTGCCATTCTTGGCCTTTGGCATTAGTTAGGTCCATACTAATTGGATCAGTGAAGTGTATGGATTTGAACACTATAAACCTCAGGTACGCCTATTTACCATTCTTGGCCCATAGTGTATCCATACACCCACAACATCTCATGCTTTACAATAACACTACATGAATCTCTTAAGCCTTATGCACACCCTTATATATCCATAGCTGATGCACACAAGCCCAAAACCATACATGTTATTGCTCCAATGGAGAGCCTAAACCTAAATTTGATTGGAAGATTTTTAGGTCTTTTTCATTAAAGTCTCACTTTACACATTAGCCATTTTACAATATACATATCTCATACATATACTGCAAGCTAACATACATTTATCTATATATATATCACATACATATATAGCATGCATCAACATACACATCTCATATATACATTGCACATTCATAATGGATGCACAAATAAGGAGTGATCATGGGTGATGAGTGTGAAAAATATTTGTTTTAAGCACTCTATTTTATTGCATCTTAGGCTTAGTTGTTGCATTATTAGTTAGTTTTTAGTTAATTCAGTTAGTTTTGTTATTTTTTCTTAATTGTTAGTATTTAGTTGTTTTTAGATAATTTCTTTTGAATTTTGTTTTGTAGGATGCATTGGGATGAAGATTGGATCAATCGTTGAAGTTTGGATAGGCTAAAGACTCAAGATAGGAGTTATCTACGTTGGGGATGTGCATGGTTGTGCTTCATTTGTGCATGGCCATGCCTGAAAGTTGTTTTTGGCTTGTTACAAGGTGGCACGGCCATGCTAAAATCATGCACGGCCGTGCAAGACATAAGGATCAGCATTAGTGTATTTCTTGCGCAACCATGCTATATTCTTGCGCACCCATGCCTGACTTATGTGGCGGCCCACGAGATAATAATTTTCAGCTGAAGTTTAGATAGAAAGGAACTTATCTCTTAGTTTTTGATTAGATAGAGTTTGAGAGGGGTTAGATTACGTTTCTCACTAGGTCTTTAGGTATATAAATAGGACCATTTCATTTTCATTAAGGGGTTGTTCCTAATTTTAGGTTGTTCCTGTTTTTGGGTTATTCTTATTTTTGTTCTAGTTTTATCTTAGTTTCTATTTCAAAGTACATTTCCATTTCATTTGTTTAGTTGATAGCAGAGGAGATACTTGGCTTAAAATTAGAAGAGCAAGGCTTCCTGACATCATTTGGAAGGCGGTTTTTCTTACATCACTATTTTAATTAATTGTTATTATGTTCAGAATGGTTTTCATTTCTTTTTTGTTTTCTTTTATTCTTAATATGAGTAGCTAGATCCTTTTTAGGGTTCTTATTCTGAATTGACCATGTGCTTATTGTGATTATGTTAGGTTGCTAGATCTAAATTCATTAGTTGTTGTTATGCTTAATGTCATTTTAGGACTGATTACCCTAGAATTAAATTGACACTATAGACTTAATCGAGAGATAGGTTCTATAGGAATAAGCAATGACCTATTGATTGCTTAATTAGTTGAGAGATAATTAAGTGGATTAATATTGATTAAAGGTTGTATTTAAAATTAGAATTAAAAGGCATTAGGTTAGTGAGAGCTAGTGAACTTAGTGTTAATTAATCTTCAATTAATTATAGGTTTATCTGAGAGGAAAATCTATAGTTTCTAAGATCCCTTCTAAATAAATTAGAACTAGTGTAGACCTAATTGTGTAATCAATCCTTTGAAATGGTCCAATTGAGAATAAGAACCCTAGTTTTAATATTTGTTTGAATTTGAATTTTACTTTTGTTTGTTTTGATTTTAGTTTTTAAAGAAATCTGAACTCTATTTCATTGTCTGAACAAATAAACATAGTTAGTATTATAATATTCAATCTACAATCTCTGTGGGACGATATCTTTATTACTACTTGATACGATTCTGTGCACTTGCGGATTTTACACACATCAGAAGTCCATGAAGCTTTAAATGATCCGAAATGGTCTTAAGCAATTAAAGAAGAGATGGAAGCCCTCCAAAAGAACCAACGTGGAAACTTGTTCCACTACCAGAAAGGAAGAAAACAGTTGAATGTAGATGGGTCAATTGAACGATACAAGGCAAGGCTCACGGCTAAGGGGTACACCCAAACGTATGGAGTTGACTATCAAGAAACATTCTCTCCAGTGGAAAAGGTAAATACTGTGCAGGTGTTGTTATCTTTGGCAGCAAATTTAGATTGGCCACTTCATCAGTTTGATGTAAAAAATGCATTTCTTCATAGAGACCTTAAAGAAAAAGTGTATATGGACATTCCTCCAGGTTATGTCTCATCATCCGATGTTGTGTGTAAACTACAAAAAGCTTTGTATGGATTAAAACAGTCACCGCGTGCTTGGTTCAGTCATTTTTGTATGGCTATAAAAAAAGTATGGATTTCAACAGAGTAATTCAGATCATACTCTTTTTCTGAAAAGGCAGCATGGAAAAGTGACTGCTTTGATAATTTATGTAGATGACATGATCATTACAGGAGATGATACTGAAGAAATTAGTAAGCTACAGAAACATCTTGCTACTGAATTTGAAATGAAAAACTTGGGAGGTCTCAAGTATTTCTTAGGAATTGAAGTGGCTAGATCGAAGCAATGTATATTTCTTTCACAAAAGAAGTATGTGTTAGACTTGTTGACCGAGGTAAGGATGATTGATTGCAAACCAGCAGACACTCCAATGGTTTAGAATAAAAAATTTGGAGAATTTTCAGATCAAGCATCAACAAATAAGGAAAGATACCAACGACTAATGGGTAAACTGATTTTTCTTTCACATACTCGCCCAGATATTTCATATGTTGTCAATATAGTTAGTCAATTCATGCATAATCCTAGTAAATATCATATGAATGCTGTGATTAGAATAATTCGTTACTTAAAGTCAACACCAGGGAGAGGACTCATGTTGTCTAAGAATGATCATTTACGTGTTGAGGGCTATACTGATGCTGATTGGGTAGGTAGTGTATCTGATAGAAAATCTACTTCTAGATATTTTACATTTGTTGGAGGTAACTTGGTTACTTGGAGAAGCAAGAAGCAAAAGGTGGTTGCACTGTTAAAGCGCTGAAGCTGAGTTTCGAGGAATGGCGAAAGGTTTGTGTGAACTTCTTTGGATCAAAAAGTTATTATCAGAGATTGGGTTCGGCCCTACCTCAACAATGAATTTGTATTGTGACAATAAGGCTGCTATTGAAATTTCTCATAACCCTGTTCAGCATGATCGCGCTAAGCATATCGAGGTAGATCGACATTTCATCAAACAAAACCTTGAAGAAGGAGTGATTAAATTTCCTTTTGTACGGTCAGAAGATCAACTTGCAGATGCACTCACAAAGTCAATCTCTAGTAAAGACTTTCATAGCTCACTTGTCAAGTTGGACATCGAAGACATCTTTGCACTAACTTGGGGGAGTATTGTCGTGAGCTGTCAATTAGATAGAGTAGTTTTAGGAAGAAATTTATTCTTCTTTTGTATATATCCCAATTATTATGGGATTTCATTTTTTATTTTCGGAATTATAGTCTGTATTTTCAGAATTAGTTTGTTTACTTCCAGATTTAGATCCTTGATGTTAGGTCTGCTCTTGTATAAATTGTACTCCTCATTGAATAAAAATATACAGAAAATTATATTCTCTCTAAAAACTTATCAGGAACTATAGCCAATAGAATTAAAATAAGAAAAGTCATAAACTAAAGATTAACCTTAATGATTGTGCGGATGTATGTGTCCTTATAGCATCTACTGAAAAGAAAAAAAAAAAAAAAAGGGAACGAAGGTCAAATCTGGTCCTCCAAATCTTGAGGTAAACAATTTTTTTTAGAGAAGAAAGACCATTGAACCAAAATGCATGTGTTTATGCGACTTTTTATAGGAGCATTTATGCGACTTTAAAAATTAAAATATACGTGATTAAATTGCTAGCAAGTATAAATTAATATTAATTATAAAATACAAAACAGAAATTAATTTTTAATATAATATACAAACATCTTATATTCGAAAAAAAAAATCAATTATCTCCACCGGATTATGCCCACCCCTTAGATATAGCCAAATTTCTCACCGATAAACAGAGGCAAAGTGTCCAAGCAATTTGCAAGCGGCAGAGAGGGATGAAACGATGAAGCCACGTTAGATGGCTTATACATTATGTTCCACTTGCTTCTTTAATAGCTACACACGAGGCAGCAGTTAACCACGTACACTTCTATGTGTTACTTTCCTTCTAGCTACTTCTTGTGACATATATTAAAATCTAAAACAACTTATTCATATATAAAAGGGAGTTTCTTCAAACGCAGACGAAGAAGAAAGATAGGCAGAAAGGAATTATGGCTGATATAAGAGGTAGCAGAATTGCCTGTAATGATCGGTGTGAATGTCCTACTCCTTGCCCTGGCGGTACAGCGTGCAGGTTGCTAGCTAAATTTAATGTAAAGTAAGAAATTTTTTTTTTTGTTGCTTTATAGTTATTGAAGCAGGATGACATGGAATATGTAGGTGCAGCATAACCCAAACAGCCAGTGGAGGATCGGAAGCAGGGCACAGCAAATGCCCATGCGGAGAGCATTGTGGATGCAACCCATGCACATGCCCAAAGGGTTCGGAGACTGTAGGAGTTGGCAAGGCTAATTGCAGGTGTGGTCCTGGTTGCACCTGTGCTACTTGTACCTGTTAAATACTTACTGCCCTCTTCAAACCTAGCTCTGGCAGAATCTAGTTATCTAGGAATAGAGAAGGACGACAAAACATGAACATATTGTAGTCTTTAGGTAGCAAATCAATAAAACTGGGGTTGTATGGTGATGCTTAAAGCAAACATTAATTAAATATGCTTTGTGCTATAATTACAGCTTATACACTGTTGAATGGACTGTTGGTAGGGGTGGCCAAGGGCCGGTTTCGGCCCATAACCGAACCAAAACCGGCCCGGTCAAATCCGGAACCAGAACCGGTCAAATTCGGAACTGGGCTGAACCGGCCCTGAACCGAGAGTGGGACCGGTTCAGGGCCGGTTCCACCATTCTGGAACCGTGAACCGGTGGTTCTGGTTCGAAACCGGCCGGTTTAGGTTTCGAACCGGCTAGTTCTTTTTCATTTTATGAAAAAAAAAAAAAATTATGTCAAAAATTCAAAAAATGCAAGTTACAACTCTTATAAAATTCTACATAATTTTCTCTTACTCATGGTATATGTTGTTTTCTAAAATAATACAACTTTTTTACTCATGGTATATGTTGTTTTCTAAAATAATACAACTTTTTTACAGTGCATAAAAACTGAACCGAAAAAACTAGAACTATAAACCAGAATCGGCCGGTTTGGAACCGATCCGGAACCAGGGTTAAGTCGGTTCCGGTTCGATTCCACCTTAGGTCGAACCGTGAACCGGCAGTTCAGAATCGGAACCGGCCGGTTCATGAACCGTGGCCACCCCTAACTGTTGGGTTTTCTTTTCTCCTCTATTTTGTATACTAATACTTTTTTATTGGTATCAAATATGATTTTTTTTTTTTTTACTTTTGTAAATTTATACCAATTTGATATAATATTTGTAATTTTAGCCTTACTTGAATAAATTTAACAAAAATATAAAATATAAATAATTTATTTCATTCGTAAAAATTATATGCTCATTTTCTATTTTAATTATTTAATATGCTCATATAAATGTGGGATAGGTAAAATAAATCATCTTACATGTTATACGTATGTGTTTTTTTTTATTTTTATTAAATTGAAATGGTGCTAAGTATACAAATAATATATTAAATTAAGTTTATTTTATCAAAATTTAAATTTTTTTAATTAATCTATAGGAAGTTGAGAAAATTGTGATTGTTTATGGCTATAGGTTTTTTTTAATATATGTTTTTGAAAAATAACTAATTCTATTCTTAATTTTAGGCCAATTATTAATTAAATTTTATTTTAAAAATTATTTTAATTTGCATTTTTAATTTTACAAATTGCATCAATTTTATTCAATTTTAATTGGAAGATCTAATTATATTTTAAATTAAGAACTAATTATATTTTTAATTTAAATTAAACTCTTATAGAATAAATTTGACACTCTTAAAATTTTTCTTTTAAAACAAACAAAATTTTAATCTTGCTATTCTTAAATAAATTTAAAAATTAATTTTATTTTTATATAAAATTTTAATTTTTATATATTAAAGAAAATAATAAATAAAAATTAAGGAAAAAGTAATAATTGTGAAATAATTTATTATATATGCTAATATTAATACAAAATATATATATAAAGTATATTTTATAGAAGCATTTTTAACTATTACTATAAATAGTAATACATTTTTAATTTTTTATATTTTTAAAAAATTAAATATTTTTTATATTCTTAACTAACATTTTTAGTATCTTAATTTTTTTCTTTTCATGTCATTTTTTTTTTGTTTAGCCCCATTTGAATTTGTTTTAAATAATATAATTAAAAGTTCATAAGTGGATTTTAAATGTGTATGTAAAATATAAGATTTTTTAATAAAAAAGTTCAAAATTTATAAAAATATTTTTAAATTTAATTATGTTAAAAAAAGGTAAAATTTAGAATTTAAAATTATTTTTGTATATTTTATTTTTTGTGAAACAAAAGAAGATAAAATATTTAATAAATATCAAATTTATTTTATAAGGGTCTAAAAGTAATTTTTAAAAATATAATTAGATTTTTTAAATAAAATGGGGTAGAATTAACACAATTTATAAAAGTGCAAATTAAAATAATTTTTAAAGCATAATTTAAATTAATAATTGGCTTAAAATTTAGGATAAAATTGATGATTTTTTCTATATTTTTTTATAGGTTTTTTTAAAAAAAAAATTAATGTGGAAAGATATGTAATTTGAACATTTCTTTATAAAAGATTGTTATTTTTTTTTTGTTATATTTTGAATAAAGTTTTTTAACAACACTAATATAGGTTAAGTTAAATATTTCATATGAATATCAATCAAAAAATTTGGAGTCCATACACCTTTTCCTGGGATAATTGTGTAATATCTGAATTTGTTCATATACTTGACAGTAGGTGAATATTCAAACTGGCATTTGATTTTGAACGAAAAAGAGTTTTAAAATAAATGGGTCGACCCATTAATGCTTTTTTTATGGTGGAATTAGGTTCTATATTTCTGATGCCAGACATGACAACCGTGTACTGGATCAGAAATGGACTAGCGGATCACTAAGTAGGACGGATTACTAAATAGGGCTGCAAACGAGCTGAGCTATTCGGAGCTCTATTCGATAAAAGTTCGTTCGAGCTCGTATATTGAAACTCGTTTAATAAACGATTCGAGTTCAAATAATTCAAAGTTTGGCTCGTAAAAACTCATAAACAAGCGCAAATAAAAACTCGTAAGCTCCTCGTAATTTTAATGTACTAATCATTTAATTTTATATATATAATATATAAAATTTTATCGTAAAAAATATTGAAAATATATAATATTAAAATAAAATCATAATTTTCATTTGATATATTATAATTTATTTAGCAAATAATTTATTTTAAAAATTTTAATTTATAATTTATATTTTTAAAAATTTTTTAAACTTATTTAAGAACACTAAATGGTATAGCGAGCTCAGCTCGTTTGTCAACGAATTAAGCCCGAATTAGCCAACGTCCGGCTCACCTCGACTCATTTACACACCTATCACTGAGCAAGAACCAAAATTTACACACAGCATATTTATAATATTAGATTTGTAGTAGTTGTTTGTGCTTTTATTTGGTAATGACTTGATAATGTCCTAATTGGAATAAGATGAGAATAAGATGATGGAAAAAATTATAAATTTGGTGTCTGAACTTGTGAAATTTTTCTATTTGAGTGTCTGACTTTTTTTTTTTTTTTTTTTGCAATCAAGTGTCTGAACTTGATAAAAATATATCAATTAAGTGTATCCAGCCGGTTTAATGCTGAGTGTACGCTTACTCAGATCAAATGGGCCCATATGCATCATAATCATCACCCACATCAGGTTGTCTTGTGTACAATGTGGTGAAAAGACAAAATTAACCTTATTTCAAATATTTTGTGAGATAAAATTGCCCTTAAAATATCTAAACAGAGAAAGAAACCTAGCATTATAAACTTAAACTTATTTTCACCGTTCAAAAGAGAGAAACAAAGGGCTTAGCAAGGGAACGACAGAAGAAAAGAATGATTTCAAGCTTTTTAGTGTTCATTTCAACAATGGCAACAATCTGAAACACCAATTATCAGTTGTAATTGAAGTTTTAACGTTAATTGTTGCAAGGTATGTCATTGTTGTTTAACTCTTATTGTTCAACAATCTGAAATAGCAATTTGTGACTTTGTGTTTTCATAAGTTCCACCATCTTTTATTCTGTCATGAAAATGAAGATATTTTTTTGTCTTTTTATGCTACATTGTTATAATAATGATTTTATTCTTGCATGTTGACAAATGTGAAAAAAGTTAATTTTTTTTTTGTAAAAAATTTTTGGACAGAATGGGGGAGCACTTTATTGATATTTTATATGGAGGGTATTTTTTAAATGAAAAGAATGCTCTTGTTTATATGGAAGGTTGTAAGCATGAAATGGTAGTGGAGGTCAGCACTTTTAACCTTAATGAACTCCAAAGTGCAATATAGGACTTGTTGGGGAATTAAAAAGTTGTGAAGGTCCATTTTAGAAAACTAAAAAAACCTTTAAATATTGGCTTGATGCTGCTGTGTGAGGGGACCAGCATTACTTTTACTGAGCTGCTTAAAAAAATTAAAAAATTGAGTTATATGTAGAGCATGAAGTTGGGACAGCAGTAGAGGACACATTGCTAAATGTTAGGGGTGACTCTGTGGTGGTTGGGAAAATAAGTAGAGGAGTAAATGATGAAGTTCAAGCCACAGATGGCAGAGTTACTCAACCATCTCTGCAGGAAGAATTAAATGCAATTCTCGGGAGTTTGAATAATGCACAGGTGGAGGAGCTCATTTCAGATGATATATTGGGTAGTATTTTGGAAAATATCTTAAGAGGGAAAAACATAGTTTGTGCATCGCAGTATATAGAAGCAAGAGGGGTGCAAGAATGTGAAAATGTTGTAAATTTAGGTGATGCAGATGATGAAAGGTCGACAGATGATGATAGTGAATATAATAAAGATTTGGGTGAACAATATGATGAAGCAATGTTAGTTGACTGTGAATGGCTATCAGATGATGATGATGATGAGCTAATGCAAATATTTTCGGAAGCACTATCACTAAGCAACTAAAGTCGCCATTAAAACAACCTCCCCATTTCAACTTGCTCATCATCAACCATACAATGGAGAAGGAAAAGGTCATCAAATAAGATAGCCTCATGGCTTTTCCCTCTACATTAATAGAGTAAAAAAGAAATCTTTAGATGTACTAAAGGGCTTTGGATTGGAAAGCGGAGGATTTAGGAGTAAGAAAGAAATCTTTAAATGTACTAAAGGGCTTTGGATTGGAAAGCGGAGGATTTAGTGTTTCCCGCATGAAATTGGGAGCAGGTAGGTTTGCAATGATGCACCCAAAAGTTATTAGGGGACCAAAGAGGGTTAGTTTAAGTGAATCCACCCCTTTTAAAACCTAAGATGTCATCAAAGTCTTGGGCGGCCAAAAATATATCCCTTCTACTCAACCTAAATCTTATACTATTAGAGGGGTTTAGATCATCAATTTGTTGGGTTCTAATGCAAAGAGAGGAAAGAAATTAAACAATAAGTTGTGGATAGGTAGGATGTAAATCAAAGGCAAGATTAAAGAGGCCTACCTTTTCAAGAAAAGTTTTAATTTCATCAAAACATCCAAGCTCTTCAAGAGCAACCTTTGACATATATCTTGAAGGGATGTGAGTTCTTTAAGAAACTTCATTGACTCTTACCCTTAGTTATGTGGAAGTGTAGGAAATTGGTGGCCTTTTTCTTAGTTGATCTTTGATTGCTCTTCTAGGAGTGGAGGTGGAGGAGGATGCTTCTTTACTTGCACTTCTCTTTGGAGCCATTAATGAGGATGGGAGATGGTGGATATAATGGGAATAAAAGCAGTATGTGTATGAAGAGATGGTGAGAGTAAATTAGATATGTAAAAATATATTAAAAAATGGAAAACTAAAGAGAATATATGAATAAATTTTGAAGAGAATGAGATGTAGATGGGAATGTGAGTTGAAAATGAAATTTAGAGGGGTTTTAGCTCATTTTAGACCCTTAGATTAACTTACAATCAATAGAGGGGATCAAGTGGCCGTCAACTTTTGAAAAATGGAGAAATGATGCATAAAAAATGGAGAAAATGACTATTTTTGAATTAAGGTTACCTCACGATCGTGACCATCGGATCATGAGGGTGGCAGCCCTGGTCAAAACATGCATCATGACTGTTGCATCTGTATACAACGGTCCTGAGCGATAGTTTCTATTGGTCCCTGGCCTTTCAAAAAGATGTCAATTAGATCTAAAAGTAGTTGTAATTTAGCCCTTTTTTTTATCAAATTAACAAATTTAAAAACTTTAACTTTGATTTATTTTTTTGAAAATAATGCAATTTTGGCAAATATTTTTTATCATACAAATGAAAAAGGATCTTAGTGGATAAAAATTTTTGTTTTCTATTTAAATAATTTTTCATTTGAATTAATTTTAATGATTGATTATTAATTAGCAAAAAAAAATTAAAATTAAATGCAATTTCGGATGCTTAATTCTAATCAAACATCAATCAAAACCAATGCATACAATTACATAAACACATAATCATCAAGATAAATTATTGTAAACTAGAACCATCTAACATACCAAGCTCTTGATTAATGAAGTTCAAACGATCCTTATTAAGTGGTTTGGTGAAAATATCAGCAAGTTAGTTAATAGTATCATTAAATTTAAGAACAATATCACCACATTAAGCATGATCACGTAAGAAATGGTGCCTAATATCAATGTGTTTGGTTCTAGAATGTTGAACGGGATTCATGCTAAAGTTAATAGCACTTGTATTGTTACATTTGATTGGAATATGATCAAGACTAATGCCATAGTCCAAGAGTTGTTACTTTTACAATAAGACTTGTGAGCAACAACGACGGGCCGCCATAAATTCAGCTTCAGCGGTGGACAAGGCAACCTAAACTTACTTTATACTAAACCAAAAAACTAAATATTGACCTAAACAGTGGAAAGTTTTGGAAGTGCTTTTTCTATTTAAAATACTACCGGCAAAGTCTGTATTCGAATAGCTAATCAAGTCAAAAATGAAATTCCTAGGGTACCATAGTTCTAAATGCAATATGCCAATGAGATATTTAAAAATTCTTTTAATGGCATATAAATGAGATTTTTTTAGGACTAGATTGAAACCTAGCACACAAGCAAGTGGCAAACATTATATCGGGCCTACTAGCAGTTAAATAAAGAAGGGATCTGATTATAACTCTAAACTTCTTTTCATCAATTGGCTTTCCATTTTCATCCTTAGAGAGTTTGGTGGTGGTGCTCATAGGTGTTTTGCTAGTTTTGGCTCCTTCCATTCCAAACTTCTTGAGGATGTCTCTTATGAACTTAGATTAATTAATAATGATCTCATCTTTACATTGCTTGATTCGAAGTCCAAGGAAGAACTTGAGTTCACCCATCATGCTCATCTCAAATTCTCCTTGCATAAGCTTAGAAAATTCCTCATATAAGTAATGATTAGTAGCACTAAATATAATATCATCAATATAAATTTGCACAATTAGCAAGTCATTATTGGATTTTTTTTATGAAGAGTGTTGTGTCAACCATTCCCTTATCTATTAGAAAGTTGCCTAACCTTTCATACCAAGCTCTAGGAGCTTGTTTCAATCCATATAATGCTTTGGTTAATTTGAACACATGATTAGGCAACTCATGACTTTGAAAGCCCGGAGGTTGTTCTATGTAGACCTCCTCTTGGATGTAACCATTTAAGAATGTACTTTTTACATCCATTTGAAACAATTTAAAATTCATATATGATACAAATGCAAGTGACATCCTAATGGCCTCTAACCTTGCAACGGGGGCAAAGGTTTTATTATAATCAATGCCTTCTTTTTAATTATAATCTTTGGCCACTAACCTTACCTTATTCTTAGTAATGACACCTTGTTCATTTAATTTATTTGCTATAAACCCACTTAGTGCCAATAATAGCATAGTTTTTAAGTCTAGGAACTAAGTTCCAAACCTTATTTCACTTAAATTGGTTAAGTTACTCTTGCATAGCAAGTACCTAACATTCATTTTCCAAAGCCTCATTAGTAAACTTTAGCTCAATTTGAGAAATAAAAGCAAGATTAAGTAAAGGTCTAAAGGAAGATAATGCGAACCATACACGCCCTTATGTTGCTATACACGCCCGTGTCAATTTTTGAAGCATCATATCGATGAGATACAGCTAGAGACATGCCCATATATCCAGTTGTATAGATTTCTGATTTTTAAAGCATCATCGAAATATGCCCGTGTATGAGACCATATGCCAAGCCGTATTGGAGTCTACCAAATTTGCTAAATTTTTCATAGCTTGCACACGCTCGTATATTTCAGACACGGTCGTATATCGATAAAATGTAGTTTTGTTTAATTAGGAATTTATTTATGTTTTCTTTTCTAATTAGGAGTTTTTACTTGTTTAGGAGTTACTTAAATATTCCTATATGGAATTGGTTTTAGAATTAGTTTAGGTTTAGGATTACAAGTCTACAAATACTTGTATCAAACATTATTAAATAATAAGTTGATTGATTTTATTCAAATTCTTAATTGAATTTTCTTGAGTTCTTACGAGAGCTAAAATCCAAATTTGCTTCGAGCGTGCTGCAATTCAACCCTGATAATTAGAGGTGCTAGTTGTTAGATAACTAGTATTGCTAATTCCTTAAGTTTATACTAGATAGATCCTTGGATAATGATCCCAATAGATTATTACATATCCTAGTTATTAGATAACTAGTAGGACACATCAGTTTGGTATCAGAGCTTTGGCTCTAGTGTAAGCTACGTATTCCGAGCATAGTAATTATTATTGATAAAAAAATTCATTCCGCATCAAAATTGCATCAAGCAATCCGGCCTCAACAAAAATTGAAGGAAGCTGTATTGATTATCATCCATTGCATCAACAAAATTCGTGGGTAAGCATATCACCCTTCGAAAACTCATCGATTTGTATATTTTCTACTTGTTTTCTTTATCTACCTACCCTACATCATTCTATATCTTTAAACCCTTCTTTCTACCTAAAATTCGTACATAAATAAACCCCAAATTTTAGACATACCTGAAATCACCCAAAACAGCCTACACTTACATTTTTTAGCTTATCTTTCACTAATAGCTTTAGTTATCTAGTTTGATTTGTGATTCTTTTAAAAATAGTAAGAGTTTAGCTCAAATTAAGAACTCGAAAGGAAATTCTTTATGTGTGTTCAATTGTGAGTGCATTAGAGAGTTTCTACTTGATTGAGAGAAACACATAAGGGAGTGTTAGGATAGAAATTTTTCTTTTAATTTTTATTTCAGATTTACATCATGGATACGAAGGAGAAACTTACATTGGATGCAATACAAACTATGTTGCAAACAATGTTGGCTCAACAAGAGGATATGAAGAGTGACAATCAAAAGGTCCATGAACGATTGGCAAGGTTGAAGATAGCTAAACCTATCCAACCAAGGGAGACCCAACGCATTCTCTTCAACAAACTAGAAGAGAAAGCAACCGAAGAAGGATCAACACATGCCAACAAGGGCAAAACCAAAGATGGAAATTTAGGATCAATCAAGATGAAAATTCCAGCTTTCCAAGGGAAGAGTGATCCGGAGGCGTATTTGGAGTGGGAAAAAAAGGTTGAAAGGGTGTTCGAGTGCCATAATTATACCGAAGAGAAAAAAATAAAATTGGCCGCCATAGAGTTCACTAACTATGATAGTGTATGGTGGGATCAGTTTACCTCCATTAGGCATAGAAGTGGAGAAGGACCAATTACCTCATGGTTTGAGATGAAAATCATAATGAGAAAGAGATATGTACCACAACATCACTATAGGAATTTGTACAAATTTTATGGCATTGAGAGAGAAAGAGGAGGAAGAGATCAATTTTATAGAGATTATAATAGCAGAAATCGTAGAGATGATAATATTGATCAAAATTTGGGAAGACATCTTATAAGAAAACACTCGAGGTATGACTTCAATTTCTATTCAATTTTAGAGAGTTGGAGTGATAAGGTGATAAGGATGATAGACCCATTGTTGAGACTGAAATAGAAGAATTTAACGATAAAAGTGAGAATACACCTAGTCAAATTAATGACATTGGGTGCCTTGAATGCCATAGATATGGGTATGTTAAATGCGAATGTCTTAAAGAAAAGGTGATAACCGTTGAGGGTAGTACTAATGAAGTGGAGGAGAGCATTACTTATGAAAATAAGTGTGAAAGTGAAGAAGTTATATGTGAAGAGATTGTAGTAGAGTATGAATTGAAGAAATATGAACATGTTGAAGTCATTGAATTAGTTGATAAATAGGTTGAAGAGAAAAAGTTAGAGATTCAAAGCCTCATAAAGAATGAGGAGTTGATGATTTATCGTGATTATACTAACAATTTAAACTATTTTTTATAGTCCTTTAAAAGTTCTTGTACAGGATTTTAAGCCATATAAAGATCCATTTGAAGATGTGGTTATGAATGCCTTTGAATATTTCCTTCCATATCAATTTGTAAAGATAAGGTCTACATTTTAAGTGCACAGTCAATTTTAAGTTATTATAAAATTGATTGTATGGGCCATTACTTCAAATAAGCCATTTTCAATAAAAGAGTTTGTATTTGATCCTAGAGGATTCTTGGATTTATCAATTTTAGAGGATGGGCTAGATTCGAGGATGAATCTTTTCGAGGAAAGGGGGAGTGATACGAACTATACATACCCGTGTGTTGCTATACACGCCCGTGTCAATTTTTGAAGTGTCATCTCAATGAGACACGCCTATGTATCCAATTGTGTAGATTTTTTATTTTCAAAGCATCATCGAAACACGCCCGTGTATAAGACCGTGTGCCAAGCCGTGTTGAAGTCTGTCGAATTTGCTAAATTCTTCGTAGCTCACACATGCCCCGTGTATTTCAGACACGGCCGTGTATCGATAAAATATAGTTTTATTTAATTAGGACTTTATTTATGTTTTCTTTTTAAATTAGGAGTTTTTATTTGTTTAGGAGTTAATTACATATTTCTATATGGAATTGGTTTTAGAATTAGTTTAGGTTTAGGATTGCAAGTCTATAAATACTTATATCAAAAATCATTAAATAATAAGTTGATTGATTTTACTCAAATTCTTAATTGAATTTTCTTGAGTTCTTGCAAGAGCTAAAATCTGAATTTGCTTCGAGTGTGTTGCAATTCAACCCTGATAATTAGAGGTGCTAGTTGTTAGATAACTAGTGTTGCTAATTTCTTTAGTTTATACTAGATAGATCCTTGGGCAACAATCCCAATGGATTATTATAGATCCTAGTTGTTAGATAACTAGTGGGACGCATTAGAAGATCTAGTAGTTACTCCTTTCAAAGTTTCTCCTAAAATTAGCTCCTTAAGATGATCCTTCTTATATTGCCAATCTTTTGGAAGATCTATCTTTGGTGGGGATGCTTTTTAAACTCCCTCTTTTTTAGGTTCTTCTAGCTCCAATGGTTTTGAGGAATCATTGTCTTTTAAGTTCATATCCATAAAATCACCTAAAAAGTCATCAACAATAACAAGATCCTTTCTTGGATCAAGTGAGTTAGATTCATCAAATACAACATGCATGAACTCTTCAACAACTAGAGTTCTTTTGTCAAAAACTTTATAAACTTTGCTAGAGGTGGAATAGCCTAGGAAATTACCTTCATCGGCTTTTGAATCAAATTTTCCAAGGTTATCCTTCGTATTTAATATAAATCATTTACATCCAAATACTCTAAGATATAAAATCTTGGGCTTTCTATTATTCCATAGCTCATCAGAAGTTTTATTTAAGATTGGTCTTTTAAAAATACGATTTAAAATATACCAAGCAGTGTTAACGGCTTCTGCCCAAAAGTACAATGACAAATTATACTCATGGAGCATAGTTCTAGCCATTTCCACTAAAGTTCTATTCTTCCTCTCAACTGCCTCATTTTGTTGAGGAGTTCTAGGAGAAGAATAGTTATGAGAAATACCATTTTCATTGCAAAAAAATTAAAAAATTTATTTTCAAATTTGGTTCCATAATTACTTCTAATACTTATTATACAAAACCCTTTTTCTTTTTGAACTCTCTTTGCAAAGCTTTTAAAAGCATCAAATGCATCATTTTTATGAGCTAGAAAACGTACCCAAGTAAATCTACAGTAATCATCAACAAGGACAAATGCATAATACATTCCACTGAAGTTAGCTACTCTAGTAGGTCCAAATAAGTCCATATGTATTAGCTCAAGTGGTTTAGAGGTGGACACCCTAATTTTGAGTTTGAAATATGACTTAGCTTACTTCCCCTTTTAACAAGCATCACAAATCTTGTCTTTAGTGAACTTGAGTTTGGGTAATCCATCCATAAGTTCACTTTTTCTAAGGTCATCTATCAAGTCAAAATTAGCATGTCCTAACCTTCTATACCAAGTCTATGTATCATGAGAAATAGACATCAAACATTTATGTTCATTGTTATCCACTTTGTTCAAGTCAATAACATAAACATTTTCTACTCTTTCACCACTAGAAACTACTTTATCATTATCAAGTCTACTAATAAAGTAATTTTTAAAGTAGAAAGTAACCTTATTTTCCATGTCATAAAGTTGGATAATACTAAGTAAGTTATGTTTCAAGCCATCAACAAACAAAAAATGATGAACAAAGAGGGTTTTCGAGTTACCTATCTTCCCAATTCCAATAATCTTCCCTTTGGCATTGTCTCCAAAAGTAACACTACCTCCATCTAGGGAAATGACTTGGTTTTTATCTCTCGTCATGTGCCTTGAGGTACTATTGACTTTTGCTATTTGGTGGATTTCAAGCACACTTATACAACAATAAATTAAACATTTTTTTGAACCTAAACTTTAAGTGGTCTAGGTTGGTTAGTCTCATGGTAATCCAAAGGCAATAGTTGTAAATGAAATCTCTTATAATAGCATACATTGCTAGTATGCCCAAGAGTCATACACAAAAAATATTTCATATTTGCAATTCTATTGATCTTAGACACATATGAGTATTTAACATTTGAAAAATTCATAGGTTCTCTACTAAGCACATTAGTTCTAAAGTGACCTTGAGGGTGTTGTGTTATTTTGTGGTGGGCATATGAACTCCTGAATGCACATTAGATATACATACACAAGTGTGCAAGTGATGGTGTGAGGTTGTATATTTGGGTGTGTGCTTCTTTATATACATGAAATCATGATTTGATTGAGGCCTTTTGGCTAGTGCCTTAGACCCTTGAGCCCTAGAAGGATAAGTCTTAAAAGACTTGGCTCTAAACATATGAGACTCTTTAGCCAATATGGCTTAAGTCTTGGCACTACTATTAAGAGCATGTGGTGAATTATGGTTAGCTTTCATAAACCTAGTTTGAGAGGATGAGGATGATGATGATGATGCTCCATGTTCATATCTAATGCCATGGGTATTACCATGGAATTTTTGAGAAGTTCAGAGAGTGTCAAGATTTTCTTTTCATTTGTAAAACTTGGAAATATAATTCTTTAGCTCTAAAACTTCTTTAGAAAGCTTATCATTTCTTTCTTTGGTCTTATCAAGTTCACATCTCAAAGAAGCAGAAGCTCTCAAATCATTGGATAATTGTTCATTTGAAGAAATTACTTTAGAAAATTTTTCTTTCAAATCTTTAAATTCTTTTGACATTTTTAAAAGCTCTTGGTGGTAAAACTTTTTCTTAGAAACTAATTTTTCATATTTTAAAATAAGCTTGCTCATAATAGAGCTCTCATCATCATCATTATCATCATAATTAAGTTCATCATCATTACAATAAGAAGAATTAGAAGTAGAAGGTACCTCTTTATTTTCAAAAGCCATAAAGCATATATTGGCCACCTCTTGGTTCTCCTCTTCCTTTTCCAAATTGGAAGAATCATCCTAAGTGGATTTAAGGGCTTTCCTCTTTTCTTTGGTTCCTTTGCCTTTGAATTTAAGCCTTGGATATTCACTTCTTATGTGACCCGGATTCTTGCACTCATAGCAAGTGACTTCTTTGGCTCTTTTTCCTTCATTCTTCTTATTATCTCTTTGTTTTGAGAAATGTTTCCTTCTTAGGAGCTTCTTAAAGCCTCTACTGAGTATAGCAATTTCATCATCATCATTACTTTAGTTCACAAGGCTTTTTTCTTAAATATCCTCTTAGGTTTTTTTAGAGTTATCCCCTTTTTCTTTTCTTTTTTCTCCTCCTCCCTTTGCTTTAGGGTGACAATCTGAGTCAATAGCTTCCATATAAGAATATCGGTAGAAAGCTTTGATAGATCATAAGCTTCTTCAATAGAGGTTACCATTGATTCCCAATTTTTCTTAGGTATCACTCTCAAGATCTTGGTATTGACTTCTTCTCTTGAATAGTGTTTCCCTAACTTTCTCAAGGTTGTAAGAAGAGCATTTAATCTATTAGTCATTTTGGTAATGAATTCTTAGGGCTTCATCTTGAAGAGCTCATATTCATACACATAGAGTTACACCTTATTACTCCTCACTTGCACATTTCCTTTATAGTGTTTCTCAAGACTCTCCCAAATCTCTTTAGCCGAAATACAATGTTGCACTTTGCCACCTTCTTCTCTAAATATAGAAGTAATGAGAATAGTTATGGCATTCTTTTTCTTGTAGCTGTCTTCCTTTTCATTTTGACTCCATCTAGCTTTATCTATAAGAACTTGTGCATTTTCCACCGTTTCAGTTGGAGAACTCCATCCTTGAAGCACTACATCCCAAAGCCTAATAGGATCACTATCTAGATATAACTCCATTTTGTACTTCTAATGAGGGTAGTCATTTCCATCAAAGAAATGTCTAAGGGATTGGAAATTAAGAAATTCACTCCCTATGATCTTAATTCTAGCAATAATGTACCTAGAATTTAATCTCTGATACCAATTGAAAAGGCCCTAGAGGGGGTGAATAGGGCTATTTAAATTTTTTAATGAAATTAATGAGAGTTTAAAAAGATGATGCTCGAATAAACAAAATTTAAGAAGAGGAAGGATAGGAAACAAACACAAGAACATAATAGATTTAAAGAGTTTGGATTATGAATCAATCATACGTCTCCACCTAACTTATTCCTAAGTTAGGATTTTCAAACCCCATACCAATCTATTTAGGAGATTAATTACAACCAAAGGAGTTTTTCAAGGCTTAACTCAAACTTTTACAATAATTGAGTTTTTTTTGGCTTAACTCAAACCAAAACCAATACCTAAGTATTTTATTGGCCAACACTTAAACCAATACTAGAATAAGACCTCACTTCCCTTAATCTTCACCTAAGAATTGAGGAGAAAAGAGATCTTAATTCAAATCACAAACTCAATGCTCAATAGTTTTAGTACAAATGAAGAATAATTATGAGAGCTTAACAATTGCTAAGAATAAAAGGCTTCAATCAACTCTTCTAACATTTTTAATGAAGTATAAAGCTTTGTATTTATAGCTAGAGATGAAAAAGTAGCTGTTAGGAAGCATTGAATTTGTCCAAACACTCTTCAGCCTTCATTTAATGTGATTTTAGCATTTTTGAAGGATTGAGTATGCTCAGGATTGTGAGCGTACCCTGAGGATCATGAGCATTAAAAATATGACCGTTGAAGATAAAAATTTACCCGTTGGAGGCATCTCACGATCATGAGCCTACCCTCACGATTATGACCACTCATCTCACGATCGTGAGCGTGGTGGGTTCGCTTCAACTTAGACTCTTCCTTTCTATAATGCAAGTCTGCCATAACCATTCATGAGCTAATTAGAGACATTTATAGGGATCTTTGAGGACTTTAATTAAGCTTCACATTACCTTCTATTGCTTGCTCTATCCATGGTCTTAATCTAATTCATAATCATACTTAAACAAATATATTAATGATTCAAAAGTTGTTTATTAAGGTTAAAATAGGATGAATTATTAGTTGATCATGAAAATGTTCAATAAAAAGACTAACGTCAAAGTCCGCATCCGATTAGCTAACCAAGTCAAAGGTTGAACTCTTAGGGTACTATAGTTCTAAATGCAATGTGCCAATGAGATCTTTAAAAATTTTTTTAATGACATGAAAATGAGATTCTTTAGGACTAGATTGAAACCTAGCACCTAAGCAAGTGGCAAACATTATATCCAACCTACTAAAGGTAAAATAAAGAAATGATTCGATCATACCTTTAAACTTTTTCTCATCAACCGGCTTTCCATTTGCATCCTTAAAGAGTTTGGTGGTAGTGCTCATAGGTCTTTTGCTAGCTTTGGCTCTTTCCATTCTAAACTTCATGAGGATGTCTCTTGTGTACTTAGCTTGGTTGATGAAGATCCTATGTTTACATTATTTGATTTGAAGCCCAAGAAAGAACTTAAGTTCACCCTATCATGCTCATCTCAAATTCTCCTTGTATTAGCTTAGAAATTCCTCACACAAGCAATGATTAGTTGCACCAAATATAAAATCATCAACATAAATTTGCATAATTAATAAGTCATTATTGAATTTCTTTATAAATAGGGTTGTATCAACCTTTCCTTTAGAGAATCCTTTCATTAATAGGAAGTTGCTCAACCTTTCATACCAAGCTCTTCCATATAATACCTTGGTCAATTTGAACACATAGTTATGAAATTTATGATTCTTAAAACCCGAAGGTTATTCTATGTAAACCTCCTCTAGGATGTAACCATTTAAGAAGGCACTTTTTACATCCATTTAAAATAATGTAAAATCCATATAAGATGCAAATGCAAATAACATCCTAATGGCCTTTAACTTTGCAACAGGTGCAAATGTTTCATTATAATCAATGCCTTCTTCTTGATTATAGCCTTTGGCCACTAACAATGCTTTATTCCTAGTAATAACACCTTGTTCATTTAATTTATTTCTATAAACCACCTTAGTGCCAATAACAAGATAATTCTTAAGGCTAAGAAGTAAGTTCTAAACCTTATTTCAGTCAAATTGATTAAGTTTTTCTTGCATAGCAAGTACCCAACATTCATCTTCCAAAGTCTCATTAGTAGACTTTGACTCAATTTAAGAAATAAAAGAAAGGTTAACTGAAAGTCTAAAGGAGGATCTAGTAGTTACCCCTTTTAATGGTTCTCCTAATATTAGCTCCTTAGTAATACTAATCCTTTGAAAGCTTTATCTTTGGTGGGGATGCTTCTTCAATTTCCTCTTTAGTTTGTCCCTCTAGTTCCAATGGTTTTGAGGCATCATTATCTTCTAGGTTTATATCCATAAAGTCACCTACAAAGTCATCAATAACAATAAGATCCTTTCTCAAATCAAGTGGGTTAGATTCATCAAATACAATATGCACAGACTCTTCAACCAATAGAGTTCTTTTGTTAAAGACTTTATAAGCTTTGCTAGAGGTGGAATACTTAGGAAAATACCTTCATCGGCTTTAGAATCAAATTTCCCAAGATTATCCTTGGTATTTAATATAAAGCATTTACATCCAAATACTCTTAGATATGAAATCTTGGGCCTTCTATTGTTTCATAGCTCATAAGAAACTTTGTTTAAAATTGGTCTTTTAAAAACATGATTTGAAATATAACAAGCGGTGTTGATGACTTCTGCCGAAAAGTACAATAGAAAATTATACTCATGGAGCATAGTTCTAGCCATTTCCACCAAAGTTCTATTTTTCCTCTCAACCACCCCATTTTGTTGAGGGGTTCTAGGAGAAGAATAGTTAGGAAGAATACCATTTTCATTATAAAAGGAATTGAAAAATTCATTTTTAAATTCGGTTCCATAATCACTTCTAATGCTAGTTATACAAAAACCTTTTTCTTTTTTAAATTTCTTTGCAAAGATTTTAAAAACATTAAGGGCATTATTTTTATAAGCTAGAAAGTATACCCGAATAAATCTAGAGTAATAATCAACAAGGACAAATGCATAATGCATTCCACCTAAGCTAGCTACTCTAGTTAGTCCAAATAAGTCCATATGTATTAACTCAAGTGGTTTAGAGGTGGACACTCTATTTTTGAGCTTGAAATATGACTTAGATTATTTTTTCTTTTGACAAGCATCACATATTTTATCTTTGATGAACTTGAGTTTGCGTGGTGCATCCATAAGTTCACTTTTGCTAAGTTCATCAATCAATTCAAAACTAGTATGTCCTAATCTTCTATGCTAAGTCTATGTATCATGAGAAATAAACATTAAACATTTAAGTTTTTTATTATCCACTTTATTCAAGTCAATAACATAGACATTATATACTCTTTCACCATTAAAAACTACTTTATCATTATCAAGTCTACTAATAAAGCAATATTTAGGGTAGAAAGTAACTTTATTTCCCATATCACATAGTTAGTTAATACTAAGCAAGTTATGTTTCAATCTATCAACAAACAAAACATGATGAATGGAGAGGGTTTTTAGGTTACCTATCTTGCCAATTCTCATAATCTTCCCTTTGGCATTATCTTCAAAAGTAATACTACCTCCATCTTTGGCCTCAAAGGAAGTGAATTGATATTTATCTCCCGTTATATGCCTTGAACACTCACTATCTAGGTACCATTGACTTTTACTTTTAGTGAATTTCAAGCAAACCTACACAATAATAAATCAAACACTCTTTTGAACCTAAACCTTAAGTGGTCTAGGTTGGTTAGTCGTATAGTAATCCAAATGTAATAGTTGCAAATACAATCTCCTATAATAGCATATATTGCTAGTATACCTAAGAGCATACAATAAAATCATTTCACATTTGTAAATCTATTGAGCTTAGATGTATATAATTATTTGACACTTGAAAATTGCATAGGTTCTCTACTAAGCACATTAGTTCTCGAATGCACGTGTGAGTGTTGTGTATATCTTATAATGGGTATGTGAGTTCTTGAATGCACATGAGATATACATTCACAAGTGTGTAAGTGATGGTGTAAGATTGCATATTTAGGTGTGTGCTTCTTTGTGTACATGAAAGCATGCTTTGGTTAAGGCCTTTTAGCTTATGCCTTAAACCTTTGAGCCATAAAAAGATAAGTTTTAAAGGGCTTGGCTCTAGATATATGAGAATCTTTAGTCAATGTGGCTTAAGTCTTGGCACTACTACTAGGAGTATATGATGAATTATAATTAGCCTTCACAAACCTATTTTGAGAGGATGATGATGATGATGCTCCATGTTCATATCTAATGTCATGGGTATTATCATGGAATTTTTGAGAAGTTAAGAGAGCATCAAGAGTTTCTTTTCCTTTGTGAAACTTAGAATTAGAATTCTTTAGCTCTAAAACTTCTCTGGTTGGTCTTATCAAGTTCATATCTCAAGGAAGTGGTAGCTCTCAAATCATTGGATAATTGTTCATTTGAAGAAATCACTTTAGAAAACTTTTCCTTCAAATCTTCATATTCTTTTAACATTTTTGAAAGAATTTGCTTGTAAAACTTTTTTTTGAAAGTAAATTTTCAAATTTTAAAATAAGCTTGCTCATAATTTTCACATCATTATCATCACAATCAAGTTCATTATTGTCACAACAAGAAGAATTAGAAGTAGAAGGTACCTCTTTATCTTCAAGAGCCATAAAGCATATATTGGCCACCTCTTGGTTCTCCTCTTCCTTTTTTGAATTAGATGAATCATCTCAAGTAGCTTTGAAGGCTTTCTTCTTTTCTTTGGTTCCTTTGCTCTTAAATTTGAGCCTTGGACATTCACTTCTTATGTGACCCAGTTTCTTGTACTCAAAATAAGTGACTTCCTTGGCTCTTTTTCTTTTATTCTTCTTGTTATCTCTTTGTCTTGAGAAATTCTTCCTTTTTAAGAGCTTTTTAAAGCCTATAGTAAGCATAGCAATATCATCATTATCTTAACTCGAGTTCATAAGGCTTTCTTATTCACTATCTTCTTGGATGGCCTTTAGAGCTATCCCTTTTTTTCTTTTCTTCTTTCTCCTCTTTCTCCTTCTTTCTTTGTTTTAAGGTAAGCTCATAAGTCAATAGCTTTAGTGGAGAGCTTTAATACATCATAAGCTTCTTCAATGAAGGTTACCCTTGATTCCCAATCCTTCTTATGCAGCACTCTCAAGATCTTGGTGTTGACTTCTTCTCTTAAGTAGTGTTTCCCTAACGTTCTTAAGGTTGTGAGAAGAGCATTCAATCTATTAGTCATTTCAGTGATGGATTCTTGGGGTTTCATCTTCAAGAGCTTATATTCATACACATGAAGTTATACCTTCTTACTCCTCACTTGCACATTTCTTTTATAGTGGTTCTCAAGAGTCTCCCAAATCTCTTTAGCCGAAATACAATGTTACACTTTACCACCTTCTTCTCTAGACATAAAGGTAAGTAAAATAGTCATAGCCTTCTTGTTCTTGTAGTTGTCTTCCTTTTCATTTTGACTCCATCTAGCTTTATCTATAAGAACTTGTGCATTCTCCACAATTTTAGTTAGAGGACTCTATCCTTGAAGCACTACATCCCAAAGCCTAATGGGATCACTGTCTAAATATAACTCCATCTTATACTTCCAATGAGGGTAGTCATTTCCATTAAAAAAATAGTCTAAGTGATTGGAAGTTAAGACATTCACACCCTGTGATCTTAATTCTAGTAATGAAGTACCTAGAATTGAAGCTCTTATACCAATTGAAAAGGCCCTAGAGGAGGGTGAATAGGGCTAAATGATTTTTAAGGAAAATTAAGAGGGATCTTTAGAGAATAATGAAAATAATAATAAGGCTTAAGAAGTTGAAGAATAAGAAAATAAACACAAGGCACATAAAAGATTTTAGGAGTTTAGATTGTCAATTAATCCTACGTCTCTACCTAACTTATCCCAAGTTAGGATTTTCAAATCCCATACTAATCTATTAAAAGTATTGATTATAACTAAAAGAGTTTTTCAAGGCTTAACTCAAACCTTTATAACAATTTGAGTTTTTCTTGGCTAAACTCAAACCAAACCCAATTCTCAAGTGTTTTAGTGGCTAACACTTAAACCAACAATGGAATTGGACCTCACTTCCCTTAATCTTAACCTAAAAAATAAGAAGAAAAGAGATCCTAATTCTAATCACACCTCAACACTTAATTAAGGGTTAAAGATAATTCAAGAATTTAAAAGAGTTTTAAATGGGATTTGATGTATGCTAAAAATTAATTGCTTTCAACAACCTACTAAAACGTTTTAAATGAAGATTTTAAGTAATTATTTATAGTGGGACCTCAAAATATAGCTGTTAGAACCCCCCAAAAACATCCAAAAACACTTCTATCTTCATTTAATTTCATTTCAACGTTTTGTAGGATTTTGGCTGCTTAGGATTATGAGTGGCATCCTCAAGATCGTGAGCTTTAAAACTATGACCATTGCATTTAATTATAGCTGTTAGAGAGCTCCTCATAATGGTGAGCAGCTCCTCACGATCATGAGGGTGGACCGTGAAGGGCTCAGGCTCATTTAGAGAGGAGAAGCTTGGCTCTAGTGCTCCTCGGGATCGTGAAAAGCACCCTCAAGATCATGAGCAGCATCTAGCTCTTAGAAAACTTTATATTTTTGGCTCCAATTTACCTCTTTTGTGTTATGATTATCCATATGACTTTTAATGTCATTTGTGGGGACCTTTGAGGGCTTTAATTGAGCTTTACTTCAACCTTCAATGCTTGCATTATCAATAGTTTTAACCTAACTTATATTCACACTTTAAGCACATGCATTAGGGTTTTAAAATTACTTGTTAAAGTTAAAAAAATGTGGATTAGCTAGTGATCATATAAATATCCAACACATTGTATTACTTGTTATAATCTATACACTTGCGGAGTTATGCTAACACATGATGAGATTGGTGTTTCTTAGCTTTAACCTTGAAACTATAAGTCTTAAAGGTTTTAACCTTAAAAGGCTTTCCCATAGGACTTGAATTTTTAAGACTTTTGATCTTATAATCTTGAACTTTAAATCCATTACAATATATGAGGGATGAGACAAGAGTAACCTTAACACAATTGGAGGGAGTTGATGATGTGGAAGTTCCATTGGAAAGATAAAGTCCAAACTTATCATCATAAGACTTTGTGAATTTAAAATATTGTCAAGAGTGTCCTTTCCTTTGCAAAATTTAGAAATGGAATTCTTTAATTCTAAGATCTCTTTTGAAAGCATCTCATTTTCCTCCTTAGTTTTGTCAAATTCATTTTTAAAAAAATAGAGGCTTTCAAATCATAAGATAGCTTTTCTTTTGAGGAACTAACATTCAAAAATTGTAGCTTCAAATCCTCAAAAGTTTTAGTTAAGTTTAAAAGCTCTTATTTATAAAACTTTTTTCTTTGAAAACAATTTTTGACATTTTAAACCTAATTTTTTTTATTAAGGAGCTTTCATCATCAAGTTCCTCATTATCATTAAACTCATCATTTTAATCACAAGAATTATCATAAAAGTCATCACAAAAGAATGTAGAAAAGGGGGGTACCTCATGTTTGTCCTTCAAGGCCATAAAATAAAGGTTTGATGTCTTTTTATACTCTTCCTCCATCTGAGATTCGAATGAGTTATCCCATGTAGCCTTGAAAGCTTTTCTTCTTTCTTTTGCTCCTTTGTATTTGTGCTTGAGCTTAGAACATTCATCTTAAATGTGACTGAGTCTCTTACACTTAAAGCATATGACTTTTTTGGCCTTCTTGAAACCACCTCTCTTGGATTTTTTGTACTTGCTCAAGTTTTTCTTTTTCATATACTCTATGAAGCTTCTTGTGAATGATGTAATCTTATCATAATCTTCACTTAAATCTTAAAGGTCATCTTCATCACTTGAGTTTTGTGATGCTTTAAATGCAATTTTCCCTTTCATCTTCTTTTTTTCTTCCTTTTATGCTTCTCTTTGCCTTAAGGTAAGCTCATGAGTGAGAAGTTTACTAATGAGAACATCGGTTGAAAGTTTTGAGAGGTCATGTGATTCTTCAATTAAAGTTACTCTAGACTCCCAATCCTTCTTGGGTAGCACTCTTATGATCTTGGTGTTGATTTCTTCTTTTAAGCGGTGTTTGCTTAACTTCCTCAAGGTTATCAAGAGGGCATTTAATCAATTTGTCATTTCGGTGATGCTTTCATGAGGCTTTATTTTGAAGAGTTCATACTCATAGACATAGAGTTGAGTATGAACTCCAAAATCTAATTTTAATGTTACCATAATAATGATTCTCCAAAGTCTCCCATAAATCCTTTGCCGAAATGCAATATTGAATTTTACCTCCCTTCTCTCTTGATATGGAAGCAATAAGAATGGTCATGGCCTTCTTATTTTTGTAAATTTCTTTTTTCCCCTCTTGTGACCATCTTCCTCTATCTTTTAGGACTTTAACATTTTCTACTAACTTTATTAGAGGATTCCACCTATCAAGAATCACATCCCAAAGTTTTATAGGATCACTATTAAGATAGAGTTCCATTTTGTGCTTCTAAAAGAGATAGTCACTCCATCAAAGAAAGGTCCAAAGGTTTGAAAGGAAAGAAATTCACTCCCCATGATCTTGAGTTCTAGCAACTAAGTACCTAGAACCCAAGCTCTAATACCTATTATAAAGCCTTAGAGGGGAGTGAATAGAGCTTATGAAAGAATTAAATAGAAATTAAAAATTAAAAGGAAAGATGAAGGTGATTAAACAAAGAATTTAATAAGCACAATCAAGAACAAGAACAACAATAAGAAAAGAATGAAGAACATAATGATTTATAGAGGTTCAGATTATAACCAATCCTATATCCTCTACTTAACTTATCCCTAAGTTAGGATTTTCAAACCCACTTCAATCTTATTACTAAGATTGTTTACAACAAAAGTGTTCTTATGGCTCAACACCAACCTTACAATAACTTATGCTTTTTAGGTTCAACATTAAACTTTCACCAAATATTTTCTAGGCTCATACTAAAACCTATTAACAAGTGTTTTTAAAGCTAACACACAACTTCTGTAATCAAAGTATTTTCATAAGGGCTCAACACTAACACCAAGTTAATTGATCTTCATTATCCACTTCTTAACCCCAAGAATGAGTAGAAAAAAGAATCCTATCAATTAATCACACGCCTAACTCTCATAAAAAGGGTAAATACAAACTTAATGAGAGTTTGTTTATAATAAATGAATATACAAAGAGAAATAAGAAAGAAACAAAGTTTAGCTCAATGGATTTTCATAATAGATTAGTTCCATAAAGTCTCCAACTATTTAAATGATGTCTTGAGCTTGTATTTATAATGGAAGGTCAAAAACTAACGCTTGGAGTCTTTAAATTTCATCCCAACACGTCTTCATCTTCCTTTAATGTTTCTTTCACTTTTTCCAAGATTTTTTATACTCACGGTTGTGAGGGGAGGTGTCACGGCCATGAGGTTCAAAATTATAGCCGTTTGAGCTTTGGAATAGTTATTACAGAGGCTACTAACTCACTCGTGATGTCGCTCATGATCGTGAGGGCAGACTATGAGCGATGCGGCTATTTTCTTCAATTTTAGCTCCTTGAAGGCCTTAGGCTTATGACGCTCCTCATAATTGTGACCAAGACCTTGAGGGGCACTCCAACATCAAAGAATTGAGTTCTTTTACCTCCAAAACTTGGTCCAATAAATATGGCTTCGATCTAACTAATAATCACACTCAAATGCACAAGTTAGCAACCAAAATTGATTATTAAAGTCAAAACCAAGGTTGACTTAGGATTGATCAACACATTGATCATTCAAAGGGTCAACAATATTTATATTTTAAAATATAAAAAGACATATGATTTGATGGAATACATTTTATGTTATGATCATTGAAATATAGAACTAACCACAATTCACCAGGTGAAATTAACATTTTTATAAAGAAAATAGAAAACCAACTTATAATTTTAAAATAAATCTAAGGTCAAATTGGATCTCTATGTTTTGCCTTAAGTTTATATTATACTTTTTTTTTTATCTTTTTGAACCTAATTGGAACTTTTTTTTTTAAAAAAAAAAAAACCATATTAAATCTTTCCTTAAAAAAAACTTTATGATTTAAGTACTATAAATTAAAGAAAAATTTAATTTTCACGCTTAATTATTGAAGAATTATATAGACTATCAAATATATATATATAGCCCAATTATAAAGTTTTTAAAATTTCTTAAAAATGATAAATTTAAAAATTTTAAACACTTTATAATCAAGTGATATACTAATAAAAAATTCATCAATTTTATTCATTAATACATACAAAAAAAATCAACAATTTTATATAAGTTTAATTTTAATGGTTAAAAAATAAAATTTTATTCATCAATTTAAGTTTAATAGGTAGATTAAGGAAAAAGTATTTATATTAACAAATAAAATTAATGAAATTTTTTGAAATGTATATCATTTTATTGTAAAATTTTTTAAAGTTGTTAAGTTTATAAATTTTTTAAAAAAATTTATAAAAATTCAAAAATTTATTATATAAGTTAAAAATTTTACAATTAAGTAATGTATATTTAAAAAAAAATTAACAATTTTATTCGTTAATCTAAGTAATTTTTCGTTAGTTAACCGTTAAAATTAAATTTTTTTAAATTTACAAGTCTTACTTGTAAATTTTTTTAAAAAAAGAAGTTCAATGTAATCTAATTTTAAAAGAAAAAATTTGAATTTGCTTCAAAAAAAAAGATTCAATGTAAACTGAGTACAACAAAAGGTGGGGTCCAATTTGAACCTTTGGCAGCAAATCTAAACCATGCGATAAAAAATGAAAAAATTTTAAATAAAAATATTTATACAATATGTTCGTGCCAAAATTTAAGTTCAAAACCCAAGATCCAATTAGTATTAATCAATTAATTAATTAATTAGTTACAAAAGACGGAAGGAGCGGTTGGTTTCTGTTTTGAATATTAAGAAGTTATGGTAAAGTGGGTCTCTAGTAGAAAAGTGTTTTATGGAAACTTAGAAGATAGTTAAGAGATAGATGATAAAAGGGGAGATCCTCCTATATTTTCAAAAACATAACAAATAATCATCTACACTATAGTTAATTCAGGACAACTACAGACAACTTCAACAACAATAATCTTTTCATTTAAATTTAGATTTTTCATTTAAGTAGTGTTTTACAGGAACTTAAGAGATAGTTAAGAGATAGATGATAAAAAGGGAGCTCCTCCTACATCTCTAAGAATACAACAGACAATCATCCAAACAACAATCTTTTGATTTCAATTTAGCTTTTCATTTGAATTTCTATTTAACTTTTCTATTTATGTTTTTTGTATATTCAAATTCTAGTTTATTAAATTAAGTTCTCCAATATTCTATAATTCTCTAATTCCCTATTTCAGTTCACTTGCATTTTTAGCTTTTATTTTCTTTATTGGCATTTTCAGTATTAAATTTAGTTATCTCTTTCATAGCTAATTTAGAAAACCTCTGTAGGTTTAGATCCCTTGACCTACCAACAATCATTTGTTAGAAGTCAAATCCTTAAGGTTGGTAAACCTCAAATTACCTGGCACACTTTTTTACTACATTTCAAAGGCCAAGGATGAACACATTTTTTGCAGGCTTGGTAGGACACTACTAAATTACCACGAACTAGAAGTTCTATAGAAAAGGACAATGTTGAGTCCTAGGATTAAGAGGAGGCGCCTACAGCAGTAGAGCCAAAAAGATTAATTCCTCACATGGTGAAGAACTTTGAAAGAAATATTCAATTAAATCCTAATAGATCCTATTATTGGGAAAATAACTGAACCAAGTAGTACAAATATTTTCAAAAAGATTTTTGAAAGCTTCTTTCAAAAATAGAATGAGTTACAAATAAAGTTCTTGGAGTCTCTAACAAAAATCATAGAAGAGAGCTAAAGAGCACTTTCTAAGAGGTTGAATTAAAAGTTAGATCATCATGGCATGATTCAGCAAAGTTCAAATAGTGTAAATTTTGAAGCTCCCCTTAAGGCTAACAAACAGCTTGAGGAACTCGAGAGGCAACCATCTAGATCATCACATAAGGTAGGTGATTCTCACGCCCAATCCAGATCATCATAAAGAAGAAAAAGAAATATACACCTCCACCTTAACAGTAACACCAAATGTTATTCAAAAACAACCACGTTAATGGCAATACCAAAGGTTATTTAAAACAACCACCTTAATGGCAAGCTGATGCTCTCTCATCAATTCTATAGTTTTACTAACTTTGTTTCTCAACGTGGAGTTTATAATGCAGGAGTACACCACCCAATATGGGGTTCGGAGGGCATAACACATAGGGGAGATAGGTGGAACCAACTAGAGAATCAATGCTTCCACCAACTTTATACCCTTAAGAATCAAGCCCAAATTGATATGGAAGTTGTAAGGGAGGAAAAAGCAGAGTTCATCAGAAAAACTCCAAATGGTCAAGCCAATATAAGGCCTTTGCTCCTCCATCATATTTATGGTGTCACTAACTCTATTTCTCAATCTAGAGTTTATGATGCATGTATACTTCATCTAATAGAAGACTCATGTGTTGGATTCTTGGTCACATACACGCAGCAGAAAATAAAAACTTTTGACCCTAAGAACCCCCACCAAGATCCAAGTAGTTCAGATTAAATTAATTCAATCGAGTGTAGAATCTTACCAAGACGAGTTCAAAGGAAAGATTGTAGGAAGGAAGAGAGGAGATTCACTCCGGTGACACCCTGCCTTGAGCTTTTCATTTTCTTCTTCCGGATTACAGACGCTACTATAGAGCACTGTCCTCTACTAGTATCCACATAAATAGAACACCTAAAATGAACTCGGTGTGCTAGCACCTTTTTTCTCAAATTTCTCTCTGTGTATTTCTTTCTCAAAGAACGTATATTTATGAATAATAGATGTGCAGAGAACTCTAATTCTATATGTGATATATAACTATATATATATCCATATCAATTAGGGTTTGGAGAGTCCTACTATAATACCAAAACTATTTTGGTTTATTATCCTTTATTTATATTTATATATATATCCTAAAACTATTTTAGATATATATATTTATAAATATATTTTTCTTTTTAAAATTTAATTATGATATCTTTTACCATAAATAAATTTTAACCATTTACATATAAGAGAGATAATTATCTAATTGGGCTAGTAAGCCCAATTTCCATTTTGGATCTGTTCTAAGTATGTGACCCTGTAGGTTCACATAACGTTGGCAATGGACCTCCAATCGTATTAGTAGCCCATAAGTCATAAGTGGTCTCTAGTAAGATATTATGACTACCTAAGTCATGTAAAGGTCAGTAATCCAACACAACC
>CATIWO010748816.1:0-10395 GCA_949673435.1 Macaranga tanarius | reverse complement strand
CACTAAGTTTCCAATTACCATCTAAGTTCTAATGTTTGATATTACTAGTTAAAAGTTTATGCATATTAGTAAAGATTATCGGATCAAACTTTTAAGTTCTCTAACTCTAAAGTTTTGGGATCATACAATTTGGTCCTTTGCATAACAATTTCAAATCATGCAATACATAAATACATTCAAATATTACAAATAAACGCAATTAAATAATCAAAATAAGAAATTTCATTTATTGATAACATGTTCTCAAACATTTTATTAAGAAATTGTAAAAGAAATCAAAACCATAAATGAACATCCAAATCCAACAATCATAACAAAATAATGATGTACTAAACATCAAATGATATCACTAAAATAATAGTTACTAAAACTATCTAAGAAACTGTCGCATTAGGCATATAAATACCCTATAAGGGGTGAGACTTATAGAGACTATACTTGAGCCCATATGGCACATAGTACAGGATTTTCCTTCTGTATTGTAGACGCTTCACAATTCGTCCACTCCTTAGGACCATATTCTCAGGAGGAATTACCACTCGCATCACTCCTCATCTTGATATGATTTTCAAGAATGCTCTTATAGCATCCATATAGTTGTGATTAATATCATTAATCCATGCTTGATATAAAACTTGCCCATAATCCCTAAGATTAAGGGTCTTTATCATATCAGACATAAGACCATCGAGGTCACGGCCTCGAGAGTAACCACCACGCAAAATGCACTTTCGCATCTTTCCATGGACACGTACAATATGCTCAATTAGTGCATCAATATCATCATAATGCCTCATAGTCTCCATCCTCATCTTACGAATCTCTTTTCTAAGATGATAGATCCTTCGCAGATGAAATTCAGTACTAATCACTACGGGTACAAGCATAATGACTCCTTTTTTATACATAATACCGAAAAAAAATTTTAGTTTATCACACAAAGTAATAATCTAAGGATAATTGAAAACTTATTTTCAATTAATATCATTATGCATGGAGACAACTAAAAAAAAATTTCAAAAACTGCATTTTTAAAATTATGATTTTCACAAATTATTTTATTAAAAAATAGAAAATAATATTTAAACAATATTTAATTAATTAAATATTTTTCACAACAAGGAAAAAAATTAAAAATTATTTTCTGCAAGCTAGAAAATTTACAATAATTATACCAAAAAATCAAGAAAATTACAATATGTATACTGAAAAAAACATGGATCAAAATGGAATTCTGTACAGGTCTCACGTGCCATCACGCGCCATTTACGCACGTCACGCGCTCCAACACACGGGGTGAAAAAATCCTTTTTTTTATTTTATTGATGCCACGTGTCACAATGTAATTGGTCCATGTCGCGCCACGTATTGATATGCTACTGGTCCTAAGTGCTGACGCGACGAATACGTCATCGCCACATGTCACACACTTACTGACGTGTCTGCCATATGGCAGACACGTGTTACTCCCTGATTGGTCAAATTGGCTGACATGGCAGACACGTCATCGACCACGTGGTGCTGACTCATAGGCTTCTGCCCACGTGGCAGAAGCTTATTGGACCACGTGGCTCAAGCTACCCAATCTGCTCGCGCCATGTGTCCTGTTGACATGTGAGTGGAGCCTTTGCTCCACTCGTCGATGGTGGCACGTGGAAGCCACGCGCCGCCTTCCCGGTCGAATCAGGCGTTCGGACTTTTTCCAGTGGGGGGTTTTCGGGTGTTCTCGTCTCATTGGTAAGGTCAAAACTTACAGATACCCCTTCCCCAATAGTGATATCAATTTTGCAAATTAAATCAAAAATTAAAACATGTATTTGTACTACAGGACAAAATAACACATATTTCCATAAACTGCAGTGTATTAACCAAAGGACGAAAATCATGCTTTTCAATTTAATATACAACAATATCATGCCAATGATACTAAATCAAGAAGACATATCTCTGATACCAATGAAAGGAAAAGAGAGAGGAATAATAAATCACAAAGAGATATAGATTACTGACCATTTTCTCCTGCAGTGGAAACCGTGGTAAATATGTTGATCGGAGCCTTGACTACTAGAGCAAAGGCTATATCTTCACAATCTAAATATCAATGGAATGATCAAGAATGGGAGAAAATACACAGAGAATTTTGGTGTATAGAGAGAGAAAAAAATATGCATAGTATTTTTCTGCGCAGAGAGTTTTTTCTTGTTCTGCGTGAGTTGTTCTTGGGTTGTGTTGCGTACTTTAAGCATAAAACTCATACTGTACAAAAGAGTAATAAGTAGACTTCTGTTAGGAGTCTTTTACATCCAATCTAAAACTTAAACAGATTAAGTCATGGGTGTATATTATCTAACAGTTTGGTAAAACTATTTGCAATTATTATTGTTTACATGTTTAACGACTATTTTAGAATTTTCAAATTTTGCATTCATTATTATTTAATTATTTATGTGTTCATTTGTATTCAATTATATATATTAATTTTGAAAAATATTTTATATTTATAATTTTAAATAATACAAATAATATAATTAAATACAATAAACTATATAATAATATGTTTTTAGTAATTTTTTAAAAATATTCATAACAAAAAATATATAAATATTTATGCAAAAATAAATATAATAAATTTTTATATTTAAAAAAATGTTCAAAAAATCAATTAAGAAATATGGAATAAATAAAAAAATTAATTAAACAAGTATGGAGGGAAAAATTCACATATAAAAATATAGCCATTAATTTAATTAATAGACATGAACATTTAAGTAATTATATTTAAATAAATAAGGATAATTACATAATTGCATTTGAATTAAATATAACTATTCATAAAAAGTTTCGAATTGGAATTGATATGAATAAGAGCTGATATGTGTCCCAATAGCTATCAACTACTATTTAAAAATACTGACCAAATTAAACATTATTTTATATAGCTGTTGGAAATTGAACAGCTATCAACTCTCCTATAATAGTTATGCCAAATACCCTCTTAAATACCCTTTTTATATTAGATTTTATTTTCTTATTTTTTCAATTTTAAAAATTTATTTTTCACGCATATATATATTAAATTTTAAAAAAATATATGTTGAATATAGTTAAAATAAAATAAAAAATTGAACTATTATTATTGAATATAAAATAAAATAAAATAAAATAAAAAGATTAAATTTATTTGTAAATTTATCTAAAAGAGTGAAAAAAATACAATTTAACTAAAATTAAATACAAATAAAATTTTATTTATTATAATTAAAAATAGAAAATAAAAAATAAAAATATTTTTTAATGAATGAAAATTTGATTTGACTAAGGCTCCGTTTATTTAAAGGAAAATATTTTGTCTCTGAAAAATATTTTCTAGAAAAATATAATATATTTTTTTGTTTGGTTACAACACTAGAAAAATAGTTGAAAAATATTTTTGGTATTTGATTTGTAATAAAATTTTTTCCTAAATTATACAATATTACATAGAAATAGTAATATTATATTTAATTTTTTTTCTCTTTCTATATTTGATAGACATTCAAGTCTTGGAAAATAACTTTATGTTCTTAGAATGAGAAGTTATTTTCCTTTGACTAGTAACTTATTTTCCTTTGATTTAATTTTTTTTGGTAACCCTAACATTAGAAAATAAGGGAAAATATTTTCAAGAAGAATATTTTTCGCAAATAAACGGAGCCTAAAATCATGAATAAAAAATTAAATTCAACCACTATAATTAATAAAATAAGAAAAAAAAAGAAAAAAGAAAAAAATATTTAATTTTTCTAGTGCAGTTTGATAAATAATTTTTTTAATAATTTTTAAAAAATAATTAGAATAAAAAAATAAAGTTTAATATAAAATAAAGATATGTGAGTCAATTTACTATATAAAATAAGACATATAAATACTTTAATTTGTAAAATCTACTAAAAATACTATTTAGAAATTATATACCGATTTAGCCACTTAATTGTAAAAAAAAAAAAAAAATTCACATACTAAAATAATAAAAGCGAAAAGGTTCAAATACCATTTATGCATTTATCCTCTGATAAATAAAGTAATTGTTAAAATTTTTCTCAGCTATGTTTTTGAGTCTATGAATTATTTATAATCTATACATACGTACTAATATAACTCTAGCTTATTCTCAATATAAAGTATATATATAAACACACACATACATAACTCTTGCTTAATATCTTGCTCAAATAGATAGCTATATCTTGTTCATAAGGATAGCTATGTGATGATACACAAAATATCAGACCAATAAGAGAAGGACATGTGGAAGAGAAAACTATGAATCAATATGATGGGGGGCCCATCCTCCCCTTTTGACTCGTCAACTGTACTATACAGGGTTTATCCCGAGTAGCTACCACTCAGGAATCTCTGCTCTGCCACTCAGGAATCTCTACTCAGGAAACTTGCAAACTATCTTTCCTCTACATGGCATTTAATACAGATGTCAGTCATCATCACCACTCTGATGCCACCAACCACTCAAACTTTGAGACACTCAAGTATCCTAGTAGAAACACTGTAGCTTCATAGGTACTAGACTCCTATCTCTTCTCTCTCTATCACACTACCTTGCCTATAAAAGGAATGAGTTACAATATCTAGGTTCCTTTTTTTTACTTCCTATATTGGTTCCTTCACTTCTTTCTTACTCTGAGTATTGTCGACCCAAAGAACACCAAGACAACTTCATTTTCCTCTATCTTTGATTCCTTCTCTTGCTTGCTTTATGATCTCCTTCGTTAGATGACTTTGTTGACTTGATCGTCGGAGGGGCCTCGAGACTTCTCGGACCCTCAGTTTACCTTTGCTGACTCATGCAGGTAGTGATTACTGAGCTGGAGCTGAGACATAGGAGCACCCCACATCAGAATGGCGCCGTCTTTGGGAAAATGAAGTTGTTTTGATTTGAAAATTGTCATCCTACATTGTCTTATTTTGTGAAATTTATGGAGAAATCGAGCTCGGTTGTGTGAATATCGGCCATTGTTTCACTCATTTGTAAAGAAAGATGGCTAGATCCAGCACCTCTGCCAGGAGAAAAGGGGAAGTAAAAGAGAGTAGGGGAGTAAGGAGAGCTTCAGGTTCAAGCTCTAGAGCCCTACATCCCGTGGAGGTGGATGCTGGGTTCTTGAGAGATTTGATAGATAAGGTGGACCGCATTGAAAGCGCACAGAAAAGATAGGAAAATGGGAATGATAAAATTATAGAGCCTCATGTGCCCATGCCCAATGTTAAGGAGAAAATTGCCCCTGCGTGAAGATGAAGGGACTGACAAAACTGATGCTCGAGCTTCAGTATAATTGCATCTCCCCTGGGGCGAGGACAGGTACCGACCTGAGTTGAGCAATGTAGGACGTAGGACAGAGGAACCATTAAAAGGGAACTAACATAAGTCAGGAAAGATGCTAAACTCCAAGCACTAAGGAAATGAGGTAAAAGACAGTCTTGTTCCCATGAGCGGAAGTATCTAAGAAATTAGAGGGAAAGGTATGCCTCAGAATACCTTACAGAATCTGCTAAGCATTAGAGCCGGAAAGAGAAAAGTGCATATCATTCTCAATCCCATTCCAATAGGTTGGAAAAGGATTTTAAGGAATTTCTCAAATGGAGAGAGCGGAGAGAAGACAAGAGCAAATTACCTAGCCAGGTAGTTAACATGCAGTCGCCCTTCTCAGAGGAGATTCAAAAGGAACCTATTCCTTTCAGGTTCAAATTGCCAACATTGCCTACCTATGATGGGTTAACGAGTCCCAAAGATCATATTATAAAGTTTAAGATGATAGTGGAGCTTTACACTCACTCAGATGCAATCTTATGCAAAATATTCCCCACTACCTTTGTGGATGCAGCTCAGACTTGGTTTAATAACTTGGCCTCTGGCATAATTCATACTTTTTCTAATTTTACTAAACATTTTATCAACAGGTTTATCTCTAGCATCCTCGCACAGAGGGAAACTTCTTATTTAGAGATGATTATTCAGAACAGAGGAGAAAGCCTGAGAGACTATGTGGCAAGATTCAATATGGAGGCATTGAAGATACCTAACCTAGAACATCCTAAGGCAATTGAGGCAATTATGAGGGGTACTAAAAACCCTCCATTCTTCAATTATTTATCAAAGAACAAGCTAGCTGACATGACCTCACTTATGAATAGAGTGGAAAAATACATACGACAGGATGATGCCTTCCGTATTAGTAGGTTTGCGCTCAAGCATAAGAAGGATTTTGATGATTCCTCTCTTCCCAAGAGGGCCAAAAAAAGTCAAAACCCACCAATCCAGAGACCTGCCCCAAAGTTCTCCAAAAAACCTCTCACTCCCCTCAGAAAGGAAGACGCAACTCCTCTCAGTACCTCCTGGTAAGAGGTCCTAATGGCTATCAGGGATAAAGAGTATGTCAAGTGGCTAAGGGATATGCCTTCAAACCCTAAGAATCATAATCAAAGTAAATATTGCCACTTTCATAGGTCTGTGGGCCATAACACCAATGAATGTCACCAGCTGATGATGGAAATTTAAAGGCTCATTAAGGAGGGACATTTGAGGAGTTTTGTAAGAAAGGATGACAGACTCTCTAAATCGGGAGGAGTAGAAGAGATTAATCCCTCCAGGCAGTCAAAAGATAAACAGCCAATGCTCCTCACTAATACCAGAGCCGGAGGTGTGATCCACTCTATCATCGATGAAGATTATGTCAAACCAAGGTGAAGAATTAGCCTCAGAAGAAAGGAATTGAAGTCGAGAGAGGAAAACCCCCTCCGTACTTGCCTAATCACTTTTGGCCTTGAAGATGGAATTGGGGTGATGACTCCCCACGCGGATGCAATGGTTGTGATGGCCATAATTAACAACTTCAAGGTGGATAGAGTCCTGGTGGACGACGGGAGCTCAGTAAATCTTCTCCCCTATTATATCCTGCAGAAGATGGGTATTTAGGAAAATTATCTTATATCGGTGTACTCTAAGTTAAAGGGGTTAGCAGATGTCCTAATTATGGCAGAAGGAAAAATCATCCTCCCCATTACTTTAGGGGAGACTAACTCCAAAGGGGACATCATGAGAGGAAGGATTATGATGGCTGAATTCATTATTGCTAAAGTATCGACCGCTTACAATGCAATTGTGGGAAGACCGGTGTTGTATGAGTTTTACGTGATCACCTATATCAGGTACTTGTGCATGAAAATGCTATCAAAAAATGGCCCTATCACCGTCCAAGGCAGACAATTTAAAAGGAAGTATTAACACTCCATCTCTTTAGGATCGATGGATATAGAGGAGGTGTTATTGATAAAACCAATAGGGATCAAAAGAAGCAAACCAGAACAGAGAACTAAACTTGTGGGGAGTTAAAATCTTTTGAAATTTCCCCAAATCACCATGGTAGATGCACTTACATTAATGCCCTCATGAAGGAAGGAGAGAAATCTCTTGTTAGGAAATTCCTCCAAGATAATAGTATTAATTTTGCTTTTAGTCCCGTAGAACTCCCAGGGATACACCCCAATGTCATCACTCACAAGCTCAATATTGGGTCAGATGTCAAACCTGTTTAATAGAAGAAAAGGTTTTTTCCTCCCCAGAGATAAGAAGCAATAGACCAAGAAGTAGATAAGTTGATCGAAGCTAGCTTCATAAGAGAAGTCGACTACCCCACTTGGTTAGCAAATATGGTGCTGGTGAAGAAACATAATGGAAAGTAGAGGCTCTGTGTGTATTTCATTGATCTAAATAAAGCTTGCCCCAAGGATTGTTTTCCTCTGCCTTCTATTGATAAGCTGGTGGACGCGACGGCTGGCTATGAATACTTAACTTCCTTGGATGCCCTCTCAGGTTACCATCAAATCCCCATAGACCTTGAAGATGAAAAGAAAACTACCTTCATCACTGAGAAAGGAATTTATTGTTACAAGGCTATGCCTTTTGGCCTTAAGAATGCTGGAGCCACTTACCAGCATCTTATCAATAAGATTTTCAAAGGCTAATTATGGAGAAACCTCGAAGCTTATATGGATGACATGATTATGAAGAGCAAGACATTTGAGCAGCACCTAGAAGACTTATAGGAAATTTTTGAAGTGCTAAGTCAATACAGAATGAAGCTGAACCTAGAGAAGTGTTCATTCTACATCCAAGGAGGAAAATTCCTAGGGTTTATGGTGAGTGGTAAAGGAATTAAGCCAAATCCTGAGAAGGTCAGAGCCATTCTGGACATGCCATCTCCTACCAATGTGAAGGATGTTCAAAGGCTAACAGGAAGGATAGTTGCTTTGCACAAATTTATCTCTAAGTCTGTGGAAAGATGTTTGCCCTTTTTAAAAAAGCTACGGAAAGTTTTCACCTTCGAGTGGACTGTGGAATGTGAGAAAGCCTTTGACGAGTTGAAAGAATACCTACATTCCCCTTAAGTTTTGAGTCACCCCATTTCGGGTGAAGATCTTTACATTTACTTATCAGCATCTGATTGTGCACTTAGTGCTGTCTTGGTTAGGGAAGAAGACAAAGCACAAAAACTTGTATACTATGTGAGCAGAGTTTTACGGGAGTTAGAACTCATGTATTCCCCCATAGAGAAGCTAGCATTTTCTCTACTAATTGCTATAAGGAAATTTGCCATATACTTATTGGGCCACCAAGGCATTGTGAGAACTGACGTGCCTCTTAGGCAAGCCCTACACTAGCCCACTATAGTAAAGAGGATGACAATATGGTCCGTGGAGATTGGTGGTTATGGTCTCAAATACGAACCCCGAAGAACTATTAAGGCATAAGCTTTGGCCAACTTTATCACAGAATACTGTTTCAATGATGTGGAAAGTAAAAATGAACGTGATAATCATCAAAATGGGACTCTAGGGTCTTTGCCAAGCTCTCCCTCATGAGACACCTATGAATGGGATTTATATGTAGATGGTTCAGCCCATTCAGGAGGGGCTAGAGCAGGGATAGTGTTGAAAGGCCCACAGGATTTTCTAATCAAGCACGCCCTAAAATTTGCTTTTCCAGCTTCAAATAACACATCAAAATATGAGGCAATCATCAACGGCCTCGAACTGGCAGAAATTGTGGGAGTTTCAAGCTTAAAAGTACATAGCAACTCTCAGCTCGCGGTGAACTAAGTCATAGGTGTATTTGAGGTAAAAGATGAGGTAATGGCTCTATTGTTAGTATAGGTGTGCCCTAGGGCCATTATATATATAAACATTGTATAATAATCCCTTTGGCAATAAAATATTCTTTTAGATAAAGTGTTTGTTTATTTGAATATTTACCTTTAGTATTATGTTAAATAAGTTTATTATCAAGAGTTGATAATATGAGTGACAAACTCATTTAGTACATATACTATAAATGTTCATAATTGATGGATTAATATAAAGGTAGTATTAATTCTTAGACTATCACCTCTGTTTATTTTTCTTGATCGGTATGTGATACTGATAGTGGGAGGTAGTAAGTCTCATGCTACTTGATATGAAATATCAGAATAGATATGTGGATACCCATGTGATGAGTGGATCAAACAGTGACACAACATTTGTGATTTCTTGGGAATTCACTTTAGTCAACAATCACAGTCTTGGACATAATTGTGCGTATGGTCCTTTGACCTGAGGTGACACGGTCATCCACATATGGTTGATTAGAGTTTGTTACTTCTTACATACCTATGCTAGCCATGTATGGGTATATGGCGTGTGGTGGCTCTAGTTCGTTATATGTAGGGATGAGTGATCGACCAAGAAGAAATTCATTACCTGGAGTGAACTGAGATAAGATCCTATGCTATCTAAGTTATTCTTGATGAATAAATACCTGGCTAGGTCAAACTCGACTTACTCGAAAAGAGTTTTGGTGCTAAAAAAGAGTTTCTAGTAATAATCGTGTTTTATCAAGAATTGAACTTAAGATAAGGTTATATGATTGAGGCAATTAGAGTTTGACTTAATCTTGACTCTAGCCAATATCAGAATCTTGTAATGAAGGGACATTTAGTGAACGGTAATTGTGTTTATTGGTTCTTGTGAATCTACATATAACATTCATCTCTAATTGGGTAGTCGTGATATCTATGCTGGGGGTCATTCACGACTTATGGGAACTGAATGTAACACATTGGGATTTTCACATTCAGTATGGAAAGATGTTTCCATGATATTAAGTGTTAATATCGTATCCCATTGCCATTTAGACTTGAACCTAGTAAGTCACACACATAAGGGTTGTACTTGTGATGATTAACATTAATTTGATTATTAATTAAAGAGTTTAATTAATTAATTAAATTAATTGAATTAGATCTGCGCATGTGCGGGGATCTAGCATATCCCGAAATCTGAATTCAAAGATTGGAACTTTATTGC
>CATIWO010748760.1:0-10674 GCA_949673435.1 Macaranga tanarius | reverse complement strand
ACTTATTCTACACCATCAATTCATAATTTACTATCAATTATTTCTCTTGTCATTAGCTTCTTATACCAACCCTATATTTGGGTAGAAAATAAGGAGAAAAGAAAATAATACAAAGTAAAAAAGAAAAATCACTTTTTATGTCTGAAGAAAGAAGAAAAATTAAGGAAAAAATATATATATTATTTTTCACCAAAAATTGTCTCTCCAAAATAGAAAAAAGTGAAGAAAAATAAAAATAATTGTATATATTTCAAATTTTAGAGAGGAAAGATTAAAATAATAATTTAAAATTTATTTATTTTTTATCTTTTATTTTTACTTTCCCTTTATCTAAATATAAAAGAGAATAATAAACAAAAGAAAATAATTTTCTTCAATAAAAATAGAAAATAATATATTTTTTTTTTTTGCATTTTCTTCTTTATTTATTTTTCTTTAATTCCCTCTATTTTCAAACATAGTATAAGGGAGTGTTTGATTTAGCTGATTTAGGTAGCTGATAGAGGTTTTCTTCAATCAGCTATATTTTAGATATTTGGTGAGGTTCCCAAATCAACAGCTGATAGTTGTTTTTATCTAAAACAACAGCCGATTTAATCAGCTCTATTTGAACCTTTTTTCCAACAGTTAAAAACTAATTTAAATTTACTTTGCATTTAGACTACATTACTCTTATTAAAAATAATTAATAACAACTAGATTTTTTAAAATTAAATACATATAATTAATTTTTTATAATTCATAATAAAACAAATATTATTTTAATTTATAGTTAGCAATTAATAATTATAATATTTATATCTATAATATTTTTAAAAAATTTATATTAACAAGATTTACATTTTAACACTAATTTTCAAATAATTTCTATTAATAATTTTAATAATAAATAAATGAAAAATAATAAATTATTATTTATTACTTTATATTTTTTAAATAATTTACTTAATTAAAAATATTATAAGAGATGTATCAAATTATATTTAAAAATAATTTATACCTCTAATGGTCATTTACATACTAACAACAACAGCTAACCGAATTTTACCAAACGGTTTATAATTATCAGCTATTAACGATCAGCTAACCGCAACAGTTATCAGCTACCAGCTGAACCAAACAGGCCCTAAGAGTTGTAAGCTTTTTAAACTAAGAATAAAAGGATAAATATCTCAAATTTATATATATATATATATATATATATATATATTAAAAGTTCCTAAATGATGCAACAAATTTTTTTCAAAATAAACAATGTAGCATCTTCTTTTTCACATATAAATTGTTTGTGCAACACGCTTTGATATGACAATTGAAAATCTTCTATTTTACATATAAATCATCTTTTTAACACGTTTTACATATCTTATAATTTGGTGTAAAATAAAAATTAATAAAACAAATTACTATTTTTTAGTTCTAAAAAATTAATTCTTATGGTACTTTCATATATATGCAATTCTTAAATCTTAATAAAAATGATATACCTTAGAATAATTTTTAAATCTATTGTAAAATTTATTTAGTATATTACAATTATGTATATACAAGAGAAAATTTAGAGTGACTTTATCTTTTAATTATTTTTATTTTACTTTATTTTTGTCATTATAGAATGAAAGTGTTCTTATCATCTAATGGTGATTATTAATAAAGTGTATTTTAAGTAATATACTAAAAAAATAAATGTAATTGCAAAATGTTTTGTTGTGATTTTTTTTTGGGTTGGAAAGGTAATAATTTTTATTACTTAACCATTTGTTATTAATACTATTTTAGAACCATTTATTAATAATATTATTTTAGAACACCTAACACATTTTTAGAATGATTTCAAAAGTAAATTTCTCACATTTTTTTTAAAGAACAAATTTCTCACATTACTTGGTTGCATTTTCAGATTTTTTTTTAATTATTTTAACCACTGGCCCAAAAATAATATCAAATTATTAAAAAAATTGGCACACTTTCTTAATGCTCTTATTAATCCTTAGTTTTCTTTTATTTCGCGCAAGTTGTTCTTCTTAACTTTTAATTACTTAGTTATTTTAACTCTTAATTTTTTTTTTATGTAGCTCTACTGTTTCTTACACTATGTTTGAACCGGAGGAAAATAATAAGAGAAGAAATTTAGAGGTAAAAAATATGAGAGCAAAGAAAATAACTTTTACCTTTTATCCTAAATTTTCTTTCTGGAAAGAGAAAAAAAAAATTATGTGAGAGTGAAAAATAAAGGGTGGATTCCACTCTTTTCACATTTTCCATCCATCCAAACAAAAGGAGGAAAATTAAGATGGTGAAGATAGAGAAATAGAAGGAAAAACAAAAAGAAAATAAAACAAATCAATAGCAAAAAAGCCAAAAAAAAAGAAAAAGAAAGAAGACCAAAGATATAGTGACACATGGACAACCCAAGCCAACAAGAACCAATCAAATCCAAGATAGCTTAATTGTCCATCATCCATTCATTGAGTTTGGTAGGTTAGTTTGAGACCCCTCCATCATCTTCAGCAATCAAGAATCTGTAAACAAAAGAAGTAGAAGCAACAGCAGAAGATGATGGAGGCCACAGCAATTTCTAGCAGCAAAAGGATCCCATTTCTGTATTCTTCTCCTAATAGAAAGAAACAAGATCATGCTTCTTTTTCACCACTTCTTGTCAAATCCATGGCCACCCAGAAACCACTGTCATCAGCTGCCAAAACTGTTAGCTATAGAAAGGTCAGTTCATCTCTCTTATTCATCTTATAAACCAAACTAGACATGTAGCATTTTCAACTGGGTTCTTTTCTTGGCATTTGTCATGATGAATAATGTATGTTTGGTAATGCAGAACTCAACTGTGTTTCCTCTTGGTGAGAAAGGACCAAGGAGTAGCCCATTGGTGACCTCACCTCCAATCAAGCTGCTAACAAGGGTGGAGGAACTAAAGCTTCTAACCAAAGCTGAGAAAGCTGGCTTGCTATCTGCAGCAGAGAAGTTCGGTCTATCTTTAACGACCATTGAGAAACTAGGTCTGCTGTCGAAAGCAGAGGAATTGGGAGTTCTCTCGGCCGCGACAGACCCTGGCACTCCAGGGGCTTTGTTGAGCCTAAGCTTGGGATTGCTGCTTTTAGGTCCTGCTTGTGTTTACTTTGTGCCTGAGGATTCCCTTTGGGAAATTGTACTGCAGGTTGTAGTTTCTCTGGTTTGTGTTGCTGGTGGATCTGCAGCTTTTGCTGCTTCAAATTTTGTATCCAACTTGCAGAAATCAAAATAAATTTGACAGCGCATTTTATATTCGAATACGCACTTCTGACACATACTTTTTTGTTCTGAAACACCAGCAGTTGATTTCTTTGATGATTTAGGTATAAAGAACAGTTTAGTCAGTGACTATGGAGCACGTATTATCATGCAATGCAACGACAGAATTTATGGTAGACCTGACGAGGATCTCCATTGAACTGGAAATCTACAGAGAATTAACCTGAGTTGATGGAATAATTAAATGTTGCTGCTAATACATATTAGTCTTCCACAGAGACATGGGGATGGGAGTTGGGGCTGTCATGGGCAAAGAAAGGGAGAGCAAAAGTCCCTTCACAAAATTATAAAAGCTTTTATGAAAGTTAAATTACATTTTCGCACCAAAACACATTTTTCATGTCCTGTCAGCATTCTAACATGCCCCCGGGGGCGAACTAAATAAAAAAAATAAAAAACAAAAAAACAAAAAGGGTTTCACAACAATATTTTTGTGCGAAGTTGTAAAATAAAAAATAGAAAACCCCAATTTCTAGTGTCCTCATGCCCCTCGGTACTGTCAAAAAAATAATCTATTTCACTTGTGATTAGCCTATGTTCAAGTAGAAACAGAGCTACCTTTTACCCCACCTTGCCGCCCTCCCCTTCTGTTTCCATACTGATTTGTCCGCTGATGGTCCTCTCCATTGCGCCCGTTTGAACCCTTGGGTCGCCCTGGAAATTCACCCTGATTTCTGAACTCATTCCTACCATAACCACGCCCACCACCGAAGTTACTACGATTCTTGAAACTGTCACTCCGAAACCCGCCTCTTCCTGAGGAAGACCTTCCTCTTCCACTGCTACCACCTGCAAAAAGACCAGTAGAATTTTCACTTGTTATCGCATAGTTACAGGCACAAATAAGTAAACTTCAATATATCATCATTACAGCTCAAGTAAACAAACAGAAACAGATCAGGTACTTTAACAAGTAGACAATACACTAAAGTTACCTCGGGAGTTGGTTTTCTTTTCCTCAACTATAGCTTGGCAATCCCCAATAGTGATAGGCGAAGCCTGAAATTGTTTTTACAAGGTCATTAATATCACAACAAACTGAATAGTCTATGCCCACACAGAAGTCTATGGCAAACCAAGTGCAAATAACATATCTTCACATAAATTATGTATTCCTTTTTTGAATGAACAAGAAAAGCTAAATGGTAGCAAGGCTGAAGGGACACAACTATACTCTGTAGCAACCAACAATGTCTTGGCAAGAAGCAAGTCTTCCAACTGAACATGCTGTCTAATTTCAAGTGTGTCAAAGTTCAAGAATGCACAAAACTAATAACTAAAAAAAGTTGAGGCTTCTAAACATAATTATTTTCTTAGTGGTTGTTTCCAGAAAAACCTCCAAGGGCAAAAGAAAAGTGGGAAAAGGTAGTCTTGATCACCAATTCAACCTTAAAACTTCTATTTTATGATAATCCTAATCTCCATAGGATTAGTTAGTTAACACTCACAAAATGAGGACAACTGACAAATTTGAAGTAGTACAAACTATGCAACTAAATGAAAGAGGAGGGCCTTGGCAATGTTCGTAAAGATGCCAGTCTCTCCTGCATTTCCCCTGCATGGTTGATGAATGGATTGCAAATTGGTGAAAAAAGCAACTTGAGCATAACAATGTTTCAGCTGATTTAGCAAATGTGTACAACTGTACGTCAACATATAGCAGTTGATCCAACAATTCTTGCCCAATTTAGCATGGAGCTCTAGCTGAACAGTTAATGAGTAACCAACAGGTGGCAACAAGCAACTACTGTAAATTAGCTACTTGAAGCAAAATTACAAGTAGCAGAGTCCTCTTGACAGATGACGGAATTTAACACTATTGGCAATGGCCTTTCTTTCATGGCCAGTGGTGGAAATGGTGGCTGTCTCAAGTAGCACCTGCATTATATTGTGCTGTGTCACTTCACACTGTTAAACCATGAGTTAAGGGCCGTTGTGTTTGAAGTAAGAGAAGAGGTGACTTGAACACAAGAAATGTTGTATATAGGTATTTGCCACTGATTTGAGAAGAAAAAGAAAAAAAAAAGGATTGGAGAAAGAAGTAGAAGAAGCTAAACAAAGAAGTATTTGATTTAATGGACCATCAAAATGAGATTGATCAGTTATGCTTGATTTGCAGTAGATTTGAGATTTCAAGGCTTGGTGTATTTTGGGCATTTTGTTTGTAACACTTGGATACTGTTGATGGCAAGTGATTGGATCTAGAAACCTTTTTGAGCAAAACAACAATATTTTTTAGCTGAAAATTAGGTGTACAGAGCACTTCAACGATAAGTGGTTGGATCTAGAAGCCTTCATAAATTATTGTTCAGCAGTACTTCAAGCATATAGGAATTTGGACGAAGAATTGGAGCAATGAAACAAGCTCCTTTCAGGTAAGACATCATTGTTGAAACTGTGTTGGGATTCATCCCCAAAGACACAAAAACGATATAAATCTCTGTTATAACAGGACAACATCTGCTGGACTGAGCAGGAACATTATAGGATTTGTAGAGTTTTAAGATTGAATTGTTGGCAGTATTTTGAAAGCAACAAATACCCCAAAATGTAAAGAACAAGAGATTGACCTAAAATTTATATAGGATTCAGGCTACGGAATAAACAATAACAATAATAATCATATTGATGTAAATGGGATGCATATATTTTCAACATTTGTAGAATATCATTCTCAATCAATAGCAAGGAACCAAAAAAATCCTATGCATGATTCCAAATTTGATCAGTTTGGTAGGCCATAAAAAAACCAGAATATCACACATGGAATAAGCATGCTCATCCAGCTGAAAAAAAAATGTAAAAGAAGAGAGGATAAGAAAACCCATAGCAAGTGAAATATGAAAGTATTAGATGGTACCTCAAGTGCACTTAGCATGGAACTCAATGTATCGAACTCAACAAATCCAAAACAGAATCCTTGCTGCATACAAGAAAAATAACCATTAAAATTTCATGGACAAGTTGCTTAGTTAAGAAGAACGCACAAAATAATATGCAAAACAGACCTTGTTGCTTCTAACTTGGATGCCACCATGTTTAATAGGCCCAAATTTCTTAAATGCCTCCTCAAGTTGTGGTTCTGTTGCATTAAAAGGTAAATTTCGTACATATATGGAGTGGCCTTCTGCTGTAACAAGCACAATGTAAAAGAAATAAAGGTTACTGAAGTACAACTGAAATGTCAAACACCTTCCACATGAAAGCCTAAAATCAAAATATCAACTGGGCCAGTTCTTTATCTTTTTATTTATTGCCTATATATATTAATGTGAGATACCCCTTATTTTTATGCAGGCTCCTGCTCCAACAATTAACAAGGTTCAATGTAGGTCTTCTCCCTAGCAAACAGAGTATCACTATCAGGATATCCTTGGAGATGATCCTGCCTTATGCAATACCTTGCTCTCACACTATAAGTTAAATCAGCATATTTGCAATCAGAGCACAACGGATCAACTCAAGTTGAGAACATCATCGTATTTAATTCAAATATTCTGAAGCTGAAAAATCTATCATGTCAAAGCATAATTATACATATACCTTCTTCGTGGACATTGCTACTTTCAGGAGCATTGCCACTAGTAGGAGCAACAGCCTCAGGTGCATAAGCAGGCTTTGCAGGGTTGGGCAATTGTTTTTCAGAGTTTGTAGGAGCCACCTTCACATTAGTGGTAGCAGCATGGACCGATCTAGGCACCGCATTACTTTTCATTACTTTCAGCTATATAGAAACCCAGGCAAAATATATCAGGTATAGGTTAAAAAAAGAGGATTGATAATTGCAAAAGAGAGAGGGGAAAAAAAAATTATGAGCATCATCTCACTATTGAAGCATATGATTTCTTTGGAGCATCCTCCAAAGTTGTAGGAGCTACATCAACGCTTGTGAGAATTTCATTTGGAGTCAAATCAAGTTGGTCATTTACAACCTCGTCTTCAACAACTGATCCTTCCCCCCTATCCGAAGGATCATAAACTTCAGCTCCATTATTAGGATCTTCATCCTCAAAGGAAGCAGCCGGATCAGCCGTAAGATGATATGAAGCCTGAGTCGGCTCTGGAACGAGGATTAAATTCAGCATTTGTTGATCCCAGTCACATTTCAACAAGGAGGGAAAAAAAAAGTAAATAAAATTTTGCTAACCTGCTTCCAAAATATCATCCCAGCCTGATTGTGTTGTTGAGGTTATTGGTATAGCATTTTCATTGACACCGTTAACCAACACAGAATTATTCGGCAATGATTCGTTCTCCCCAACAAACCTAAATACATCATTCAAAACAAAGTAACCTACATTTTGTGGAGCGAGGAAAAATGTTTGAGAGAATTTCTTCTTCACGTTGTCCCTTCCAGTTAAGCAACCAGTCACAAGAACAATGACCCCTTTTTCATAAGACTCCTGAGCATCTGCATTTTTTATCTCAGCTGTGTAGTCTTCATAATTCCAGGAAAGAATTTTTTCATTGATTGCCTGTTCCAAGATAAGCAGTATGAAAATACCATCATCTAAACTAGACTGTAATTTTTTTTAACAGTCTCAAGTCAACTTGCTACCAAAGATAGAAATCCAAGTTTAGTAAAAACAACAAAGGAAAAAAAATCCTGGGAGCTATAAGTACAAAAGTTAGCTACTCAGGTGAGCAAAACCTTTAAAAATAAAGTTATCAAAGAAATACCAAGAAGAAATCTGAGTCTCATCACACATCAACTCATAGCATCTTTAACATAATTTTTTCCCACTTTCAAAGGTTTCTATGTAAGCAATGAAAACACATCTAAGAGCAAACTAATCACTAACGACGTAATGTCAATAACGTGTTCACATGGAAAGTTCCTAATGGAGATTAGACAATATCCGTCCAAATTTTTTGTAATTCTGGCACATTTTCATTTACATTTCTGATTTTATAGAACATAGAAATGTCAAAGTGAAAGTCTAGTTGTAAAAAAAGTTTATGCTATTAAAAATTTCCCAACAAACTTACTTGCATGGTGGTCACTGTTTTCATCGTGCCATCAGCATCTGGCCGACTTAGCAGACTTGAATCCTGATAAAATTTATGCACCAATTCAGGGGATTGGTGTAAAATATGGTAATACTGCTCCACAAAGGCATTGCCAACAACTTCAGCACTAGGACCAGGGGCAGGAGCTGCTTCCTGCATTGCCATCTATAGATTAAGGGAAAAAAAAAGATGTAGTCAGATAAATTAAAAGAGCATAGCCATAAGTGACTAAACATAGCTAACCCAATACACATAACACGCAACATCCAAGGGAATTAATCAACTAGAAACAAAAGGATCACAAAAATTCAAACTAAGCTCAATTACCGACCGCTTCTAGAACAACAGTAGTAACAAAAAAACAGTAAACAAATGTAACAACAGTAATAACAGAAATTAACACAGTAAGCAGCAAACAGAGAAGTGAGCTAAAGTATGCTCAATTTGGCTGTCTGAAGATCCAGAAATGAAAACAAACCAAGCAAAATCATAAATGATATTGATCATAATACACCAACAGCAGCGGCAGCGGCAAATCTGATGGAAAAAAAATAACAAAAAGCCAAAAACTAATGCTTTTTAAAGATTAGAACAAAACCCAGAAAAGAAAATGAAGAGTTGAAATGGGAAATCAAAGAAAGCAAAGAACTTGGAAACAACATGGATCAATCAATTCAAATAAAAAAGGGAAGTGGGTATTGAAATAATGAGAAAAACATATCAAAGTTACCTGCTTTATTGATGTTTTGATTTGGGTTCTTAGAGATATGGAGGAAAAAGAGATCTATTAGGAGCCAGAGCAAGAATATGAAGAAGAAGAAGAAGAAGTGAAAGTAAGCGTAGGAATCAAGAGAAGGGAACAGAGAGAAAAGAGAGAGCTATGTGATGTGATGTAATGTAATGTTTATGGAAATCTTTAGTATCCTTTTTACTTTTTCTTTAATTTCCATACACAACACTCACTTACAAATCTTTTTGATTGTTTGTTGAGATCATAATTTTGTTTGCTTCCTATTTTCTTTACTTCTTATTTTTTCTAAAAATAATCTATTTGTTTATATTATTTATTTGACAGATTAAACAAACAAATTTTTTAATTCAATTATGTGCACAATGAACAATTTAATAATCAAAAGGGATAATGGCGATTTTAATTTTTGTGGTTTGAAATATGGCAAAATGGTTTTTACTTTGACATTTAAGTAATATTTGTTTTATATTTTTAAAATAATATTATTTAAAATTTGTGCTTTAATATTAAAATAATATAATTTTTAATAATAAAAGTATATAATGAGTGATATAATATTCAATTGACTACAATGGATTTAGTATAAATTAAGTTTAGATTTTTAATTTTATTATGAATAAAAATAAAAAATTTAAAATATTACAAAAATTTTAAAAAGGTTTATTTACAAACAAAAAAAATGTGTATATTTTGACACTTTTTACGATTTAATCACGTACTTTCAATTTTGGTAATTTAATAATTTTACGTATGAACTTTTTTTTTTTACAATTCAATGCACTAATCATTTTTCTTTTTTGGTAATTGGATGATGATGTGTCAACTGAAAATGCATGTATTTTACCACGTCAAATAGCACTCTAATTCAAAATTAAAATGCAATATTTTGAAACTTAAAAAAACGTTGCATTTTTAAAATTAGGGCTTTTGTTTTGTTTTGGGTGGATGTAGTTTCTCAATATGCAATTGTAGCCATATGGTCTGACCCCGCCCACGAGACAAAAATTCAATGATGAAAGCCCAAGAAAAATGAGTCCAACAATGTAAGGTTCAAAGTCCAACCCATAGCCTATCTCAATTTAAAACCCTAATAAATAAAGGATAAATTAGTGATAAATTGGGTGGAGGGTAAAAAAGAGATTTATAATAAAACCCTAAGAAAGAAATCTCTATAAATAGGAAGAGGAAAAAAAACCCTAAAGGAGGGGGGAGAAAAAAAAAAGAGGAGGTTAAAGGGTGGCTAGAAAAAAAAAATCCTAGGCTAGAAAAAAATGGAGGCTAGAGAGAAAGAAAAAAACCCTAAAACAAACAAGCAAAAACATCAATACTACAAACCAAATGGCTGTGGAATCAAAACCTTGCATTCGTAGAGGTATTTGTTCATCATCACACTTCTGAGGGCTATCTACTTTCACAATAAATATTTTCTTCCTTTTATTTATTTATTTATTTATTTTGTTATTCTCTTTATTCTTTGTTTCAAATTATGTTTTAAAGCATGATTATGTGAATTATAATTTGATTTATTTTTCAATTAATTAATTTAGATCTGTATTTTTTATTGTTATTTAGAGAAAAAAATAATTTTATTTATTTAATTTTTTTTT
>CATIWO010748541.1:0-10550 GCA_949673435.1 Macaranga tanarius | reverse complement strand
CTAATTGAAAATCCCTCTAATTCTAAATATTTGTGGCACTTGAGGTTATGTCATATTGCAGAGGATAGGATCATAAAGTTGGAAAAGATGGGAATCTTAAGGAATTTTGAGTCTGCATCTAATTCAACTTGTGAGGCATGTCTTCAAGGCAAGATGACTAGACTACTATTTGTTGGACAAATGGAAAGGGCTAAGAATATATTGGAAATCATACATAGTGATGTATATGGATCATTTGGTGAAATGGTTAGAGATGGTTTCTGCTATTTTATAACCTTTATAGATGATCTACTAAGGTATAGGCACTTGTTTCTTATGAAGAAAAAAAGTGAATCATTTGAAAAGTTTAAAAAGTTTAAAGCCCAAGTAGAAAACTAAACCGAAAAAAGTATTAAAATCCTACAATCGGATCGAGGAGGTGAATACTTAAGTACAAAGTTCTTTGAGCTCCTTAAGGAATATGGCATTATATCACAACTTACACTGTAGGGAACACCATAATTGAATGGTGTATCCGAGACGCGAAATTATACCTTATTAGATATAGTACGTTCGATGATGAGCTACACCGATCTTTTTATTTCACTTTGGGGTTATGCACTTCATATGGCCTCCTATATCTTTAATCGTGTTCCATCCAAGTCCGTTTCTACTACACCATATAAGATATGGCATAGTAGGGCACCAAGTCTTAAGCATGTTAAGATTTGGGGATGCCTGACCTTTATCAAAAGGCTAAAATCGGATAAGTTAGATGTAAAATCGATTAAAAAAATATTTATTAAGTATCCTAAAGACAGTTTAGGATATTGCTTTTATATTCCTGCTCAATAAGTTATTGTTGTAAGCAGAGATGCCATATTTCTTGAGAAAGAGTTTCTTAAAGAAGGTGGTAAAGGAAGGAAGATAGTGTTAGATGAGGAGTCATCTAAAGAAGCCCAACAAATTGATCAAATGGATATTGATCAACCCCAAGAGCCTATTCTAATTGAAGGTGCCATCATACCAACTCCTAGAAGGACTAGTAGGGTATCTTATCCACCGGAGAGATATAGTTTTCTCCATGATGTACAAGAGTTGCATGTTCATGAAGAAAACAATCATGTTGATAATTCTACTACATATGAAGAAGCTTTATCAGATAAAAATTTTTCAAGATGGCTTGAAGCAATGAAAGCTGAAATGGATTCCATGTATGCAAACTAAGTCTAGACACTTGTGGATCCTCCTGAAGGTATAATACCTATAGGACGTAAATGGATCTTCAAGAGAAAGATTGATGTAAATGGGAAGGTTGATATATATAAAGCTAGGCTTGTAGCAAAAGGATTTCGCCAAAAGCAAGGGGTCAACTATGAGGAGACCTTTTTGTCGGTAGCCATGCTTAAATCCATTCAGATTGTTCTTGCTATAGCCATACACTATGATTATGAGGTTTGACAAATGGATGTCAAAACCGCCTTCCTTAATGGGTATATTGAGGAAGAGATTTTTATGGAGTAACCCAAGGGTTTTGAATCCGAAGATGGCTCAAAAGTGTGCAAACTTAATAGATTAATTTATGGTCTAAAGCAAGCTTCAAGGAGTTGGTCATCATTTTGATGAGGCTATCCATTCTTATGGTTTCATTAAGAATGAGGATGAGCTATATGTTTACAAGAAGGTTAGTGGGAGACAACTCATTTTCCTAGTCTTGTATGTAGATAACATTCTATTAATTGGTAATGATGTCAGTATGCTTACATATGTGAAGCTTTCGTTGTCTAAGACCTTCTCAATAAAAGACTTAGGGGAAGCTACTTATATTCTTGGAATTTAAATCTATAGAGATATATCGAAAAGAATGATAGGCTTATCCCAAAGTCTTTACTTGGGAAAGGTGTTGAAGAGGTTCAACATACTTGATTACAAGAAAGGATTATTACCATTTAGGTATAGTATCCACCTATCCAAGGCGATGTCGCCCAAGACACCTGAGGAGATAGAAACAATGGCCAAGGTTCCTTATGCTTCAGCTATAGGAAGCCTAATATATACTATATTATGTACTAGGTCAGATATTGCCTATGCTGTTAGTATGACTAGTAGGTTTCAATCCAACCCAGGCTTGGAGCATTGGGTGGCGATTAAGGCTATCCTTAAGTACTTGAGAAGAACTAAGAATTTAGTCTTGACCTATGGAGGAGGTGACTTACGGCTTGTAGGTTTCACAGATTCTGACTTTAAGTTAGATGTGGATGATAGAAAGTCTAACTCTGGATTTATGTTCACCTGTAATGGAGGTGCAGTAAGCTAGAAGATTTTCAAGCAGAGTATCACTGCTAATTCTACTATAGAGGCCGAGTATATAGCTACATCGAATACTGCTAAGGAAGCTGCTTAGATATGAAAGTTCATCATCGAACTAGGAGTTATTCCTTCTATTAAGTCTGTAGTCCCTCTCTTCTGCGATAATAATAGAGCCATTAAATTGGCAAAGGAACCAAGGTCTTACTAGAAATCCAAACACATAGAAAGGTGCTATCATGTTATCAGAGAACTTATCGGAAATGGCGATGTGCTCGTACAAAAGGTAGCTTCAACCGATAATGTGGTTGATCCACTGACTAAAGCACTCAGTCAACTACAGTTAGACAGACATCTTAAGAAGATGGGTCTTAGATATTGTAGTGAATGGCACTAGTACATATAGATTGTTAGTATAGATGTGCCCTAGTGCCATTCTTGTATGATGACATTGTACTTTTATCTCGATTGACGATAAAATAATATTCATTTATATTAAGTGTTAAGTTTATTTGAATATTTACCCTTTAGTATTATGTTAAATGAGCTTATAATCAAGAGTTGATAATACGAGTGACAAACTCATTTAGTATATATACTATAAATGTTCATAATTATTGGATTAATATAAGGGTAATATTAATTCCTAGACTATTATCTCTGTCTATTTTTCTTGATTGATATATGATATCGATAGTGGGAGGTAGTGAGTCTCATGCTACTTGATATGAGATATCAAAATAGATATGCGGATACTCATGTGATGGGTGGATCGAATTGTGACGTAAGATTTGTGATTACATAGAAATTTACTTTTGTCAACAATCACAATGTTGGACATAATAGTGCATATGGTCCTTTGAACTGTCAACAATTATAGTCCCTCTGTTGGCAGAGGCGTCGCCTCTGTGGTGATAGAGGCACCGCCTCTATGCCTTCTGGACCACTTCAGGTGGTAGTTTAGGGCCTATTTGCATTTTTTATATATTTTGATTATTTATGATATTTCATACTAACTGTGCTATCCTTGAAGGATTTTTCTTTGGAGATTAATTAGAATTTATTGCATATTGGAGATTATTAGTGATTATTAATCACTATATTTTAGATTTTTATTTTGTTTTATGTTTTTAATTTGTGTGCATGAAAAGAATTGTAATTCATTTCTCCTCCCCCACTTCTTTGTGTGTGCTTTTTATTTAATACTATTATTTTTGTTGTACTCTGTATGGATGATGTAGTGAATCAAGACTAAATTGCATGAAAATGGACTAATTTAATAAAATTGGACTAAATTATAAAATTTGAAATTATTTGGATTAAATAGTCATTTGTATGTAATTAAAGGAATAATTAATAATTAAAAATAATAAAACATAAACATAAATGAAGGCCGATCACAAGGTCGGGTGGGCTATTAAAAACCCATACCCAGTTTCCAGACCCAATCTCTGAGGACGGCTGTTGGGCTTCCTCCATGAGATCCAGTAGCTGTAAAAGTGTCCCAAATTTTACCCGGGTGGTGACTCCATTATCCAACCAAAGCCCATCAAAAGGTCCAAAGTTATATTTCTAGTGGGCCCTGAGCCTACACAGTACCGTGGTCGCCGAATACTTAGGCGCACGATGAACCCTGCTGCCTACAGTGGCGACTCCACTGGAATAGAGAAACTGATTCCAGTATTTTACATTTTATTATTTTTAATTATCTAATTATTCCTTCTGCATTCACTACACCATTTTCACATACTGTGCACACAGTCCCAATAATCCGATAATAGTTGTTGCTTTGCTGCCTATATTTCACTCAAATCTGGTGGTAGGGCATACAATTATTGTCACTCACAATAGAATATGATTGAGTACGATGTTCAAACCTTTGAGTGGGGAGACGGAAAGAAAGTATAAAGCTGTGGGAGCCTTTGACTTTACCCGAGACTTAGCTCATGTAGTGCTCTAGCAACTACCCTAAAATTTTCCCTAAAATGTATGTGTTTGATACTATATAGTAGTCTTATTAAATAATGATGGACTATTTTAGGCCCATTATGTTGGACTTTTGTTTTATTGGAAAGATTTGCTACTTGTTTGTACTGCCCCGAGATATGAACGTCGGTCTTGTTATCCCCTGATGATAATTAAAACCCAGACTAAAAAATTCTAAGATAAGGAACTCGCCATTGAATACATGTGTGGGAGGAATAAGGTTGGAAGGTGCCATTTTTGAGATTGACTTTGTGTTTGTTATTGGTAAATAGTTTCTGCTATAAATAACCTACATTTCATGCATATATGTCACTCATTTTTTTTAAAAAAAATCCATTGTTTACAGCCGAAAGTCTCTTTTGTTTGGAAGCAAGTTAAGGGTAATTTAACCCACTAATATCAAGAATCCAATTAGTCAATTGAGACCACACCATAAGGAAAATAAAATGTTAGGACCCTCTAGTTTTGATCCAGAATTCTTTAGGCAAGAAATTCTAAAGGAGTTCAGGGATGAGGTGCGACAAATATGCACAGAAGTGATTACTGAGATGTTCAAAAAGAGGCCTATAGATGAAGAAGATTCTAAAACCAGAACCATAGTTGGTGAACTGCTTAAAGAAAAAATGAAAGTAGTAGAGGATTTAGCTGAACCATAATGGATGAAAGTTATGAAAAAGCAAATGGATCAGCTGCAAGCTACAATGAAAAAGCATGGGCTTAACTATGATTTCACCGACTTGGATCTGGAGAAAGAGGAACCACTACCTCCAAAATTTAAATTTCCAAACATTAAGAAGTATGATGGGATAGAAGACCCTCACCTGCATCTCCAATAGTATGTCACTTTCATGAAATCCACTGGACTGACCAAATAATAAATTGTTAAACAATTCCCGATGTCATTGATAGGAGCTACTGTTAAGTGGTATTACACCCTAGATACACATGTTTTTGAGGTCTCCCTTTAGGAGTTACAGAATACAAGGCATGGACCTAATGAATCCTTCTCAAGTTTTCTGACCAGATGGAGAGAAAAATTAGCCCAGATGAAGCATAGACCAGTAGAATCAGATCAACTGCTTATAGCTGCAGAAGCCTGCATTCCACCCATTACCGATAAGTAGAAGAATATAGGCATAAGAAATTTTGAAGAACTTTACCACTTTGGAGTGGAGATTGAAGCCGACTTGAAGCTGAACATTCATGAATAATTATCATTATTGTCTCTTATGGCTGCAATAACTTAGAATAATATTTTGTTGTAACTTTTCCATTTTCATGCTAATGAATGTCATATTACATGTTTTATATGATTGTAATTTTTTTATGATTATGCACACTATATTATGCTTGAATGAGAGAGAGACAGAGAGAAATAAAAAATAAAAAAAAATCTCATCGAATAAAAGGGGTTAAATGTCAGAATCAAATTTTAATTTTCCTTTGGGCATCATAAACCTCAGTTTCTTCTCTGTGTAAAATGATTTGGCCACTTTAAAAGAAAAAGAAAAGGAAAAAGAAGAAAGAAAAAGAAAAAGAAAAAAAAGGGAAAGGAATGAGGAGAAATAGAAAAGGAGAGGAAACCCCTGTTCATACCACCCTCTTTGTAAAAGTCAATCCCTGTTCAATTCTTGAAAACTTCTGTTCCAACACTCATTTTCACTAACCACTAAAATAAAATTTTTTTAATTGTGAGCTGAAACATAGTTGATCAGAAAACCCGTAAAGGGTTGATCAATAACATGCATAATGTAGCGTGCACAGTTGTAATGAATGAGTAATCATATAAATAAGCATGATTGACGTGATGTTAATATACAAAGTGTTAGACATGGACTTCTTTGAATCATCACCAAATCTAGGTCATCAGTAGCTAAAAATGATAACACAGACATTAAACAGCCAGCAACATGAACATCAGGTAACTAGTGGCGAGCATAAGGCAACTACATGGACATCAGACAAACCAGCAGCAAGTATGGAAAAAAAATAACGGCTAATCATCAGTATGATTTTGCAACCACCCAGCTAGGTATGAAAACTCTCAAAAGATGGTGACCTAGGCAAAAGAGGAAAAATAAAAATGAAAAATTAAAAGACTCAGTTAGGTTCGAAAACTCTCAAAAGAGGGCGATCTAGGCAAAAGAGGAAATATAAAATAAAAGTGGTTACAATTTCAAGCTGGGGAGTAATCATGTAAGCTTTAAGAGCAACACAATCTTATTGGGGGGCAAATGGAGTGTTTCTTTCATAATAAGCGCAATTATGATAGGAGCATTTATTATCATCCCAATTCAGGGTCTCAACTTTTTGTTTTCAATAATATTGGCCTCAATAGCAGTCTATGATAGACTCAATCTTTAAATATTGGATTCTTTGGTAAGGAGGACTAATTCTCTAAGATCAACTCTAAACAGAAAAGGCATTGGGCTAATCATCGCATTTAAATTTGTTCAAAAACAGTTGTTTCTTTATCAGCTCATACATACATGAAATTATTTTACAAGATAACTTTTGAATCTCATGCTTACATGCATTGAATAATGCATGTTTTCCCACATCACACAGGGTTGTGTTTATTAAAATTATTTTCAAAAGCTTTCGAAGATCATAATCATTCATACATCAGCTTTGAATGCGGGCCAACCGTAAAATTTTTTAGAACATCTACTTTCGCCTGACACCTTGAAGTGGCTATATGGCTCGTTTCATCTGTTATCGCCTGATGCCCTGAAGTGGCCATATGGCTCGTTTCATCTGCTTTTGCCTGATGCCCGAAGTGACTATATGGATCATTTCATCTGTTTTCGCCTGACGCTCAAAGTGGTTATATGGCTTATATTTGTTTACTTTCACTTGACGCCTGAAGTGGTTATATAGCTCATATTTGTTTACTTTCGTCCAATACCCGAAGTGGTTATATAGCTCATGTTTGTTTACTTTTTCCTGACGCCCAAAGTGGTTATATGGCTCATATTTGTTTACTTTCGCCTAACGCCCGAAGTGGTTATATGGCTCATGTTTATTTATTTTCGCCTAACGCTCGAAGTGGCTATATGGCTCATTTCATTTATTTTCACCTGACGCCTGAAGTAGCTATATGGCTTATAGTTGTTGATCTCGCCTAATGCCCGAGGTGGCTATATGGCTCATTTTGTTTACCCTCACTTGACACCCGAAGTGGTTATATAATTTTTATATTGAAAAGATAATTATTGTTTCTTTTGATTGAAAAAGCCTCTTGATTTTGAACATCAAGGCTGACAGCTTGAAATATTTTCAAAAATCTCTTGATTTGTACATCAAGGTTGACAGAACCGGTTTTGGATGTCCTCTTAGATAGTTAACTCTAAGGCTGACAGACAGAAACCTTAGCAGCAAGTCTCTAATCTCTTGATTTGTATATTAAAGTTGACGGTACAAGACTATTTTCTTTAATTGAAAGCCTCTTGATTTTGAACATCAAGTTTGACGGAACTAAATCAAAATCTTTTCGGATATCTAGCTCCGAAAATTATAATCTTTTCTCATACATCTCACTCTGAAGATTGGAATCTTTCTTTATTGTTTGCATTCATGCTTTTTCATTATAATGCTTGCATATGCTTTTCTATAAATCTTATTACATTACTTGTATTTTGATTTTTGAAAAAGTAGGGGGGCATCTGGGTGTTAACTGGTGAAGAGGCGTCGCCTCTGTGGTGATAGAGGCACCGTCTCTGTACCTTCTGGACCACTTCAAGCAGCAGTTTAGGGCCTATTTGCATTTTTTTATATTTTAATTATTTGTGATATTCCATACTAACTGTGCTATTTTTGTAGGATTCTTCTTTGGAGATTAATTAGAATTTATTGCATATTGGAGATTATTATTGATTATTAATCACTATATTTTAGATTTTTTTTATTTTATGTTTTTGATTTGTGTGCATGAAAAGGATTATAATTTATTTCTCCTCCCCCACTTCTTTGTGTGTTTTTTATTTTATACTTTTATTTTTGTTGTACTCTGTATGGATGATATGGTGAATTAGGACTAAATTGTATAAAAATTGACTAATTTAATAAAATTAGACTAAATTGTAAAATTTAGAAATTGTTCGGATTAAATAGTCATTTGCATGTAATTAAAAGAATAATTAAAAATAATAAAATATAAAATACAAATGGAGGCCGATCGCAAGGTCGGATGGGCCATTAAAAGCCCATACCTAATTTTCGGATCCAATCTCTGAGGACGGCTGCTGGGCTCCCTCTGTAGGATCTAATTACTATAAAAGTATCCCTAATTTTACTCGGGTGGCGACTCCATTTGTCATACCCCTTTCTCATCCATAAGGGTTAGTGCAACATTAAACTACTAATCATTTGCAAACCATTATACATCATAACGTAATACAAATAATCATTCTTACAATCATACTGTAATATAAAGAAAGTTTACAGTATTTATTAAACAACTGTATATATGCCTTTGAGGCTTACTAAACAAAAGTTTATCTCCAAACAACAACAGTTTGTTGGCTTAACCTCCTCTAGTGCTCACAATAAGGCCACTCCAAAACACGTTATACAAGGATCTACTAATCCACCAAAAAGTAATCTGAAATGGTTTAGACAGGTAGAATGAGTACGACTACTCAGTGAGAGGATATTCGTATAACTATATAAAATATTAATATAAAATCATATATTATGATACAAAAATTCTGCTTTAATCAAATAAAGTTCCATCCATGAAATGGGAAACAACTTGAGTATTAAAATAAGCACTTCTCAACTAACATTCTTTATTATAAAAGTAAAGTATCCATGTACTTTTCTCAGAATCCTTTAACCCAGCTTGTAATAAATCAAGGAAATCATAGACAAAATCATCAAAGATCAATATACATAAATACATATATATATACCATTGTACACTCAGGTGGTATCTTATAAATTTCATGCAAATTTGGGAACTGAATGTCTCACCTGGCTACCCAAAGTGCTATTTCCTTGTCATACGCATGCGCAGAGCTATTGCCCGTCGGTAATATATTTTATTTCATTTCACCCGACATTCAAGGTGTGATTTAATAGGTACCTTTCTGAGTGTATTTCTTAAATCAAATATTTCAAAACTAAATTCTCATATGTATAGCTCAAAATAAACTTAACACCATATGGTTTCATATAACTAGAAAATACATAATTACAAATAATGTATAAGAAATCTTTAAACATCATTCATTTGTGAAATACATATGCTTTCTCAAATAGCTTTTAGGAAATCAATAAACATCTATCATTTGTAAAACATAAATATAAGTACATATTTAAGATTCAATAAATACATATCATAGAATTAAACCATAAGTATATATATACATATATAAAATTCAAAACTATTATTATACTAATATCCACTCACCTGGGTTTGCTGATCCAACAACTACCTATCCGGTTCTGATCTATGCTCCTCTACTGGCACTGAGCTTATTCCTAGTATACCGAAAGCAAAATCATAAGATTACAAGCTTAAATCTCAATTCTACTCAACTTAAGTTGATCTACGACTAAAGGATAGGGTTTAGGACCTGAAAAATAGTCCAAAAATGCTTAAAACAGAGTTTTTAGGGTTTGAGAACCCACAGAGGCACCTCCTCTATGCATAGAGGCACCCCTCTGTGCACAGAGGTGCCTCATGTGTGCACAGAAATGCCCTCAGTGTTGAGGTATCGCCTCTGCGACCCAGAACACTAAAAATTGATCTATTTTGGCCAAAAACACAGAAATTCAACCCAAATCAATCCCAAATATCATTCTGAACATCTAGAGGGTTTGTTTTAGCATACAAAAGTTTAAAACTAAAAAATTCAATCAAAATATCAAATTCTATACAAATTCAAAAACTAGAATCAAATTAACTTTACTTACCAAAAATTTTTGTATTTATACTTGGATTTGTAATAGGAAATCTTAAATTGATATTTAGAAGTTGAGAATTATAAATTTGAGAAAAGAAAAGAAATGAAAAAGGTGAAGTAAGAAGAAGTTGGCGCAGTGCAGAGAAGAGGAAAGAAGAAAGAAAATGGCGTGAAAATGAAGCTGAAGCTCTTCCTTTCCTTTTTTTTAATCATTTTGGCAAATATATGTTTTAGTCTCTTTTTGATAAATATCCATTTTAGTCCCCTAAATTTTTAAAATAGCCGAAAAGGCTCTCAAACTTATTTATAATGCAATCTAGTGCATAAATCTATCTACAACCCACATTCTAGGGCAGGAATGTCATAATA
>CATIWO010748247.1:0-11481 GCA_949673435.1 Macaranga tanarius | reverse complement strand
TCTATCTATAGCTCTCCGCCCTTCTCTCTGTCTCTGCGCCGCCGTGCTTAACCCCTTATGAAAACCCTTTTCTTTTCATATCCGTACAACTCCGTTTCACCAATTGTTTATTGAATTCTGAGGTAAAATCTCCTTAATTTTGCTCTACTTCTCTGCTTAATTGTCTGTTTCAATTCTGTTCTTTTTTCAACTCAATTGTTTTATTTGAAATTCTAATGGCTTTTATTCATTTATTTAAAAAATGGGTATTTTTTTTTTTTTTGCTCTTTAAATATTGTGCTGAGCTATGAATTCCATGCTTGAGTGAGTAAAGATTTGAAATTTTATCAAAATTTGTTTTCATTTTGTTTCTTGTTCCTTCAATTTTGTTAGCATCAAAATAGAGAATTGTTTCTGTGTTTTTATTCTTCTCTTTAAAAAAAAAAAAAAAAAAAATTCGGGATTTCTATGGAATTCTGCTTGTTTGTTAATTTTGGTGCTTGGAATTATCATATTTGATTGCTAGTTTTGCTGAAACGCAATAGCTGTCATCAAAGCTTCGTTCTTTATGTGTTTTTTTTTCTTGATTTTTTCAATGAAAGTTTCAAGATTTATTGGTTTGATGTGTTGTTGGTTGAGAAGATTTTGTCCTATGTTCAAAAGGGTGACACCCTGTTTTAGTTGATCCATTATTATCCTGTGAAGTTGTTAACTTTTAGATGCATAGTTTTTTGGTGAATCCTATGTTGTATAATTGTTCTATTTCATTAACATATTTTTGCGGCGGATCTTTTCTTTCTTTATTTTTTTCGGGATGCTTTTTGTTGGATTATTTGCGCACTTGGTTTATTTGGTTGGATTTTGCAATTGGAGATGCATGTGTTTTTAAGTCCTTAACTTTTATGTTGTATTTTGCGTACAATGAGAAATTTGGATTTGATTTTATCATAAATCGACTAAATTAGCCCATTCTTAATTAATAAATGCGAGATTAGGTTCATGTATATATTGACAACTCATTTGAAGTGGATTTGAGTTGCTACTGGGGGTATTTAAAATTTACATGCAAATAGGATTTCTTTTTCACATCTCTGAACCTAATATAGATTCATGAACTTTGGGAAATCGATGTATTACTACATTCAGATCCCTTCATCCAAACACAAACTTAGATTTTTGTTGTCTTCCATTTTCTTTAATGATCTAGTTCTGATTCTTAGTTGCTGTTACATGTATCTTTATTTCCTTATGTATGTTTTTCTGCTACCTGTTATCCAATCGCTATGAGTTCAAAGAAAATTGTTGTTTCTAAGAAATGGGGACTTCCTTTGATGGATCTCAAGTTCTGAACTCAATGAATGTTTTATATCTTCAGGTATATCCTGAGCCTTAATAGACTTAATGATTTGATTAGAAGACTTAACAGCTTTAATTTTCTTGGATAGATTTCTTAGAAGAAGATTTCCGGGCCATATATATGCTTTGCAGTATTTGCTGGAATAAACCCCAGCGTTATTGTATTATGTGCTGAACGTGGTTGAATTTACATTCTGAGTTAGGCTTCAATATCTTGTTCTTACTTATGAAATTCTGTAACAGGATGATAAGGTTGTTCAATGTTGTTATGAAGGAAGATATGCTACTCAATTTTGTCCTCTTCAGTTGTAACTAGTCAGCTAGTTTGTGTTAAATTTACAAGAAAAATGGATCGTTGTGATACTTCTGGATTTGTTAGTGGGGGTGGGATGTTCTCTTTAGGAGACATCTAACCTTAGTTTTGTAGCTAATTTTCTAGGCCCCAGAAGTCAGGTGTACTGTTCAATAACATTGATATTAGGTTTGGAAATCAATTTGGATTTTGGTCATTGCTTCATGGAGAACGAGTTCCAGAGCTTGGGTTTTACTGATGCTAATCCCTCAAATGCATTCAAGATTTTGGGAAGTTCAATGCAAGTTGGAGGACCTGCAGCTGATTGTTGTGCAGATACTGTCTTACGTCTTGATTCCCCGGGTTCTTCGGTCACTTGCACATCTCCAGCAAAGGGAATTAAACGAAAATGGAATTTGATTGATGGATCCATGGGTCAGCATGTTGGCTCTTCTTTATCTCTTGGACTGGGCCGCTCATCAAGTTCCTCTGACAGCAAGGGGAGTTCAGCAACTGCTTGCACTACAATGTCTTCAGCCAAAGAAACTGATGAGGAGTCCTCAATTGATCTGGAATTGGACTTCTCCCTCCATCTTGGCAATGAAAAGATGTTTAGTCCAAAGAAATCTTCTAGTTCCAATCTTCAAGGACTGGAATTGCAGCCCAAAATTGATTTGGAGTTGAGTCTTTCTACAGGGCCTTCTGAATCTGATATTACTAGTGTCTTTCCGAGCTCCACTCCACTTGATTTTGGCATGGACATGCCACATGCTCCTTGTAGGGCTCCAAATGTGGATGAAGGATCTATTTCATGTGGTTGGAAAACAGGGATTGGATTGCTTTCGTCACAGAACAAAGAGGCTAGCTTCTTTTTCAACCAGGTTCCAAAATCTTATGATTCTGTTTCGGTTGTTCCAGACCTCTCATCAAGTATGATAACAGCGCCTATAAGTTCAGTCACCTGTACTTCTGGGATAACACAGCAACAGCCACATCAACGCAGCTCTAGTTCTAAGTTTTGTCAGGTTGAGGGATGTGGAAAGGGAGCCAGAGGTGCTTCTGGCCGTTGTATTTCTCATGGTGGTGGGCGAAGGTGTCAGAAACCAGGCTGCCACAAGGGAGCAGAAGGCCGGACTGTGTACTGTAAGGCCCATGGTGGCGGTCGGCGATGTGAATTCCTTGGTTGTACTAAAAGTGCAGAAGGTCGCACAGATTTTTGTATTGCCCATGGTGGCGGTCGAAGATGCAGTTGTGATGGTTGCACTCGAGCTGCTAGAGGGAAATCAGGATTGTGCATCAGGCATGGTGGTGGGAAGAGATGTCAAAAGGAAAATTGCACAAAAAGCGCTGAGGGCCTATCTGGCCTTTGCATTTCACATGGAGGCGGTCGCCGATGCCAATTTCCAGCATGCACAAAGGGGGCTCAGGGTAGCACAACGTTTTGCAAGGCTCATGGTGGTGGGAAACGGTGTACAGCTCAAGGATGCACAAAGGGTGCTGAAGGGAGTACTCCTTTTTGTAAGGGCCATGGGGGAGGAAAAAGGTGTGCCTTCCAAGGTGGTGGTGTTTGTTCAAAGAGTGTCCATGGAGGGACCAACTTCTGTGTTGCACATGGTGGTGGCAAAAGGTGTGCTGTACCTGAGTGTACTAAGAGTGCAAGAGGACGGACAGATTTTTGTGTCCGTCATGGTGGTGGAAAAAGATGCAAATTTGAAGGGTGCGGCAAAAGTGCCCAAGGTAGCACAGATTTCTGTAAGGCACATGGTGGAGGGAAGAGATGTTCTTGGGGCCATCCTGGGTCCGAATATGGTGTCCAGCCTACTGGTCCTTGTAATTCATTTGCTAGGGGTAAGACAGGTCTCTGTGCACTTCATAGTGGCCTGGTGCAGGATAGGAGGGTTCATGGTGGTGCCACCTTGGGTCCCATCATACAGGATCCCAAAATTAGCCAGCCTGAGAAGATGAAAGAAGTTGTCATTGCTGAGGACATGAATGTTGATGTTGTGAAAATGGGGATGAGTATGGGGGCTTCATCAAGCAAAAGTACTGATCTCAAGCAATTTGGAATTCCAAATGCTCATATCCCTGTTGGGGATGTGGACATGTCATCAATGCCAGCGTTTGTACCAGAAGGCAGGGTTCATGGTGGCAGTTTGATGGCAATGCTGGCAGGTGGTTCTAGCATTGGCTCAACAAGTAACCAAGTTGTAGCTGGCAATTCATCAGACCCCAGAAAATCTTACATGATGCCTCAGAGCTGGAAGTAAGGTTTCCCATCTCCCTTGGTTCGATTTGGCGTCTGTAATTGGCAACATGTCTAGGATGCTTGTGTTGTTGTCATTTACTTGGCCTACTGTGTCCATGTTCTGTACTAGTTCTCATTCATTTGTTCAAGTGGCAATGAAGTATAAAGCTTTGACCACCTTTGTGTGATAATTTGGATAAATCAAGTAGGGAGGGAGTTAGAATTGAGTCAGATCTCTCAGTGTTTCTCCATGTAAATAGTTACATATGTCTGGCAGGTGGGTTGTGCATGCAGGTTACCTGCAAGGTAGGTCAGTTTGTCAAACATTCTGGCATTAATAAAGCCTTTTTAGTGTTTGTTGTTACTTGTGCTTTGCATTTTTATCTTTTTAGTTATAGCATATTTGACAGGTTATTTATAAACTGCTTCACTCAAAACTCCTGAATTACCGATGGATTGTTAGATACCGTCTGCAATTCAAGAAAAGTAGCCATAAATTTTGGGGTTTTCCTGAATGGACTACCTTGCATGGATCCCCTCTTAAATCGTTTTGGAGAAAATATTTGATACAAAGATTCATATTTTGGCTGTTCGTTTGTAAAGAGACCCTGCATGGATCCCTCCCCCCAAGTATGCTTAACTTTCCGTTGTACCGAAAAAAGATACTCATCTACAAGAATATGGTAAAGGGGAAATTTCTTTCCTCCAATGACTAATATACCCGGTTAATTTAGTATAAACCAAATTAAGCATTATTATTTTCTAATTAACCAAGTGTAAACTATTTTATAATATAATTTTTATTTTTTATTTATTTTTACGGCTGCTTTTGACAATTTAACTTTGGAAAAAGTATGATAAAACATATTTTGATCAAAGTTAAATGAAAATAGTAAAAATAAAAAAAAGAAATCAAATTGCTAAAAGTTTGTTCCCACAACAATACTAAATTGGCCCTATTTCTCAAGGAAATAAAACATAGTTAAAAAAAAAAAAAGTTTTCAATTATTTGAACTTTATTTTCTGCTTATTACAATTTCTTTTAGAAACCATATCCCCCTTAATACATTTTTCTTGTACATCGGTATCATGTCAAAATCTGTAGATATATATATATGCAGACAATTTTCTTCTATACACTCTCTTGCCTGAATTTGGCCATCTTTGAAAGCTCATCAACTGCTTCAACCAAGTGATCAAGCCTAGCAACGAATTCAATAAGCAATGAAGTAAATGTAGCAAGTGACAGCGCTGCAGTGCTCTCTAATGCCCTCATTCTAGGTACAAAGTCCACTGCAAGACCTCCCTCTTCTTCATAAGCATCCACCTCTCTTGACGGCCATGAATGCAGCCTCCTTGACTGCTTCCTCATCATCTCATGGTAAGACTCTACCGTTTGCCCCACTGCCAGAGTCTCTGAAGGTGTGTTTTGATTCATTGAGTCCAAGTCCTTTGCTAAGCTGTTGCTGTCAAGCTCAGGCAATTGATTTGAGAGGTCACAGGGGACTGCTGAAGGGGTATGAGACAACTTGGCAAGTGGTTTGGAATTATTTTCAATAGGGTCAAGCTGAGGTATTAGGAGATAAGAGTGCATGTCCATGGCACGTTGGAGTTGCTCTGTTGAACGGTGAACCTTCTTTAATAGTAAAGTCCTGAGGCTACGCTTCATATTGTTAATGTCTCTGCCTAAGTTCCTTACCAATTCTGCAGCCTGCGTCGTTGCTGCCAGAATTTCTGACTGGAATGTGATGCGAAGGTTGTAAGGTGCCTATCAAAAGAACATTGACACATGAATCATCAGGTTTTAGAATATTCTTTATATTGCACTAATTAATATATGTTGTATATAAATCATTCTTGTCACAGGACTGTGCTACAAAAGATTCCACCACTGTTCCTGTTGGTTGACTAAGTTGCCACTTGCCAAGATTGGCTTAGCTAAAATCGTCTAGAAAAGGTAGAGAAAAGAAGCACAATGAAAAGATTCAATTGTATTTTGATTCTGAAACCATGAGGTATATATATATTGTTACATAGCTTGCTATAAATCTACTCTCAGTGTAGAAAGTCTCGTGCACTGAAGCCATATTGCGGGCTCCTTAATTATATGCACGCATTATGCAAGTATCAGGAAATTTTGCTTTTGTTTTTTCCTGAAGGCTCCTAAAATTATGAGCCAAGACATGGGAATCTTTGTACGCTTATTAAGTGAACTCAGGCAAATAATGTTGTTGATACTATTAAGAACTCAGTGAGTCAACATTCGCGTGCCATCTTTTTACTTAATGGAGGCCAATCTAAAGAACAAATGCTTCGTATAATTCTTTAATGTATTGGCTCGCAGTCCCATTTACCCTTTTGAAATTTTATGCACTCTCTTGTCATAAGAAATCTAGTTTTAGCAGATTACTTTGGAAGATTCTTCAGTTGTCAGCATATTTAGGTGCAATAAGGATCAGATTCTGTTAAAGGAAGAATGTGAATATCGCAACTGATAAATTATAGCTTTACACAACTTAGCAAGCGATGCTCAAGTTGTGCACAGACAAGAGTAACCAAAGAGAGTACCTGAATCTCAGAGTGTAGGACACCATGTAGTGCCATAACCTCATAAGCACAATATCTTAGTACTGCTCCAACTTTAACGTACTCTGACCATGGGTAGAAGAAGTGTCGAAACCTCCCATGTGGTGGCTCCCATTTTGCTGCTAATGCCTTTGCATTGAAACCAGAAAAAAATAACCATTGTTAGTACTTGCAATCTCTATTCTTAAAGAAATTTTGAAAGAAAATACGTAAAAGTTATAGGTACCAAAGACTCAAGTTTTGCCGAGGAATTCAGTGTATTTCTGCATCTTCTGTAAGCTGGCTCATCAGGGAATTCATCCATTACAGTCTTGGAGAATTCTGGGTGCTCTAATCCCTCATCTTGTAAATATTTCTTTACACATTCTAAAATCGTGGAAATTATAGTACTTCTGACATTAGTTCCTATACATATAAATCTATTAATTTCTTTATGATCAAAAGATGTTTTGGTCAATATGTAGTTACCTTCAAGAGAGTCAGCCACTGAGTTAAAGTTGCTAACTAGCTCCTTGTGCAATTGCTCCCCAGCCCAGATGGGGAAAACCAGCACATTCACCAGCACTGCTACAAACCCGCCAATGGCGATAGAATAAAGGCGATCCATGGCAGTTCTAATTGGATTCCCCATTCGATACCCGGATACTATGATCAAGCAGTAGGTGAAGAGTATGACTCTGAATCCATACTCATATGGCACAAGTGATGGCCACAATTTCATGAATGATGTAATAGCTCCTGCATTTTAATGTTCATACATACGTTAATATGGTACTCCAGTTTCATCCTATCGTTTATTGTACTGCTAGAATCTTTAGAACTTAATAATAGTACCGATGAAGAATATGCTAATTCCAATGATGATAGGTTCAGCAACTCTGCCACTACTCAGGGCTAACTGAGCAACTGCAACAGCCAATATTCCAGCAAGCAAGCTTCCAAGTGCTCGGTTGAATCCTCGATTGAAAGTCGCACCTTAAGAGATTAAATTCATAGCCATAAGCATATATATTTTCATGATGTTCATAACATGATATACACTTACTAAAATTGCATTTTTTGCAGGTAGTCCTATAAAACAGGCAAAACATATATAATTAGCACAAGAAACAATAGCATACCAACTGTGTATTCGAACATGATGGCAACAGTAAGTATAGACCAGATGATATTGGTGCCAAAGATATCATAAGGTGCTCTAAATAGTATAAGCAAGGACACAAGCAGAACTGCTAGTCCTACTTTGAATGAGAACGTTACTCTATTGCTATCTTCTTTAGCAAACGCCCACACACTCCCTATCCGTGCCTTAAGTGAAAGTCCTCCATTAGTATCAACTTTCATTTCTGTTTCAATATGCTTATTAGCTTTGGTTGGCATCGATGGAATGTTGATCTCGATACTACCCTTCTTTCCATTCATTCTCCAATCTAAGTATTATCAACTTTTCTAAATCTTTCAACCTTCCTTGCTTCGAATGTGCCGTAATATTATTGAAGGAAATAACTTTGCTTTCTAGATCAATTAATTTCAAGAGAATGATGCACTGATTTGCTGAGATGTTGTTGTTCGAGATAGGATGTGTATGAGTTGAGAACTGCAATTTAAAGGGTCCGGAGAGAGGATGCAAGGTAAGATGTGTAGGGTGCAACTAGTGAAGAAAAGAAATCATGTCTGGTCAGGATATGTATAGATGTAAAGAAGAATATAATACAACAATAATAGAAGGGAAAAAATGGAACTAAACACCCTTAGGATAAAAGATGCTTAACTCAATAATGCTGCTGCATGGATAGGGAATTAGAATCTCAAAATTGCATGGCCATGCAATTTTCAGTCACTACGTTTGCTTAATATCTTCACCTAATGTACTCTGTCAGTCTCAGATGCATAAAATATATAAGGGTAAATTACTATTTACCCCTATATTTTACCATATTGTACTACTTTATCCCAACATTTCAAAAATATATTTGTTAATCCTTTTATTTTGCAATATTATACTATTTACCCGTTCCGTTAGTTTTTTCGTTAAAATTGCCGTTAACTAATGTAAAATTACTAAAATAACCTTTAGTATTAAACTTAATTACTATTTACCCCTATGTTTAACTCTATTATACTATTGGCCCTCAACATTAAAAGTTATATTTTTCATCATAATACTAATTTTTATCAATATTTATATTAAAATTATTATTAATTAATTATAAAATTATGATTATACTATTTAATAAAATTAAAAAAAAACCTAATTTTAACTTTAATTTACTCAATTTTTTTAGTAATTAATAATTAATTATTTTTAATTTTAAATATTAACTTGAAATATTTATGTTGTATAAAAAATTTAATCAAGTATAAATACTTTTTTAGCTTCAAAATTTATTTTTTTTATTTGAATTGTTAGTTTAATCTATTAGGTTTATTAATTAAATTAATTAAAATTATTTTAATTTATGATTGAACCACCTTTTAAATTACTTGTTATTTTGGCTATTTATACATATTTTATAATAATTTTAATAAAAATTTTGATAAAAAGAGTAAAAATATAAAAGTGCAAAAAAAAAAAAAAATATATTTTAAATTTCAAGGAGTAGGTAGTATAATATGATAAACTAGAGGGGTAAACAATAATTATTTCTGATTAATCTATATTCCACTGGAGGGCATAATTGTCATTTCATGTCGATTAACGGTAATTTTAACAGAAATATTGACAGAAGGGGGAAATAGTATAATATTATAAAAAGAAAGGATGATATATTTTTAAAATGTTAAGGATAAAGTAGTACAATATAGTAAAATAGAGAGGTAAATTGTAGTTTACCCAATATATAATTACCTGTAAATGTTTAGCTGTTGCTTTTTCTTTCTTTTTTCTTTTTTTTTTCACTTCTGTCATTAAGACCATATATATGTGCCTGCAAATATATTCAGCAGAAGTATTGGAACTTTCTAGCTTTTTTTTTGTGCCTTCTTTATTTAGTAGTCTATTCTTTTCATGTTCTATTAATTTTCTCTTCTGGGGCTAACAGGTTTTATTGGCATTTGCTAATTTCTACCTGTCTGTTCTGCTTTGTGTCAAGACTCCTTAAAAGTTCCCTCAAAAGGGTATACGCTGCAGGCCATAAAGAACAAAAACAGAATATTAAGAACAAGCTGCGGTGTCTTGGTTTACAGAAAAATCTTATTGCTTTCTCCTTATGGAATATTACCATATTGAACATTAGACTGTTTAGGCTTATAAAATTTGGTTTTGTCTTGAGCATGTCCAAGTTGTTGAGATTAAATCACATTTAAAGAGCCCATTCTCAATAATTTATTTATATTTATGTGCATATTTATCATAAGGTATCTATTCATTTCATGTGCAGTATATGCCTTCATTATTTACCTAAGGAGCTGAGCGTATGTGCTATATAATTATTCTTCTGTAACAATTTTCCTTCACTATATATATTTATTGCATTTATTTCGCAATTGAATTCTTCAGAGACGAATAGATGCCTGGAATTTTCAGTGAATTAGATGTGATTTGTGGCTTATGCAATATATTCACTTCACAGTGCCAAGAGTCTTATATGACAGAATCAAAAAGTGTGCATGATCATCAAAAGTTTCAGAATTAGCATATTTGTGTTATATTATTCTTAACATACAAATCTTTTACTTACTTTTATATTACATTAACTTAAAAATATATAATGATTAACTAGCTGTGAAGCGCATCGCTATTTAATAAGGAAACCTTTAAAAGGAGGAATATATGCAAGGATAATATGGTTATGGTAGGAAAGTTAATTTTGTTTTCCATTTCAAAATGAGAGAAAAATAACATAAGATATATATGTCTCAAAGAACAATTTGACCAAAAGAGATGCAAGCTGTGAACCTAAAAGATATTCAATAATTCAATGATTATATAAATATATAATAAGGCTGTGATATTGAGTAATGCCACAGCCATGTTTTGTTTAGATATATTCTCCATTTTCAGGCTTTTAAGATTTTCTTCCTGGCTGGATATTAATTATTTGTGTAAAGAAATTACTCTGTCTACCAAAGGGAATTTGTTCCATTCAAAAATTTCTGCATCAATCTTGATTCTTGACTTCTCAATTAGTGACCATTCTTTACACTATACGGTAAAATTGTCCAATTTCAATTCCTTTTGTATCTGAACCTCTCAATTGCCTGAACAAATCTTTTCTTTTTCTCAGTAATATTACTTGTGCCTTCTAATACAAGAAATATTTTCTGTTTTTATCAGTTTATGTTTATGTAGGTGAAAGAATCAAAATATTAAGATTGATTTCAAACATTCTTTAAGATGTCTCATTTTTTTTTATCATCTTGTTTATGTGATGAGGTTGAAGAAAAGTTAATATTAATTTTATGTTGAATCAAGATGCATTAAACCGTGTATGTAAGTAAAACCTTAACCACTAAAAGATTTTTTTTTTTTTTTTTGCTGGCACACGGAGAATCATATTCCTTGTTAAGAAAGGAGAGTATGCGACATAAATAATGACAAAAATAAAGAATGTGCATTATTTTTCCCTTGCATTGCTATAATTTAGTAATGGATTATGACATTAGAATAATATTTTAACACTAAAATTCCTTACCACCTTATGTTCATATGTGCTGTTAGAAGTTGCATATATATGCATATACATATGTGTGTTTTTACTTGTTATAAGCATGAAATTAATTTTAATGGGGAATCCTAAAATTTGTTAGGTAAATGGTGCATGTTGCACGATAATATATCACATGTATAACCATATACTCAACAACAACATCGATCATATTCATATATATGGGAATTGGATGCTACAAGTGATTGAAAGCTAGCCAGACATCAAAGTTTTTGTACTATTCCCTGTTCCCAAAATTGCAGGAACTTTTTGGAGATGCAATTGGGCCACTCTTCTTAATTCCCTCCGCCACAATCATTGAGGTGTATGAGGGTGTCATGTGAATTTTCTTTTGTAATTCTATCACATGCAACATA
>CATIWO010747905.1:0-11456 GCA_949673435.1 Macaranga tanarius | reverse complement strand
TCCTTTCCTTTATGAAATTTTAAAATGGAATTCTTTAACTCTAGCATCTCCTTTGAAAGCTTCTCATTCTCTTCTTTGCTCTTATCAAGCTCACACTTTAAAGAGCTAGAGGCTTTCAAGTCATTGGAGAGTTGCTCATTTACTGAAATTATTTCAAAAAATTTCTTTTTCAAACTCTCAAATTCTTTTGACATTTTTGAAAATTCTTGCTTGTAAAACTTTTTATTTGAAAATAAGTTTTTACATTTTAAAATAAGTTTACTCATAATAGATCTCTCATCATCATTATCATTATCATCATAATCATAATTATTATCATCACAACAAGAAGAGTTGGAAGTAGAGGGTACCTCTTTATCTTCAAGAGCCATAAAGCATAGATTGGCCACCTCTTGGTTTTACTCTTCATTTTCTGAATTGGATGAGTCGTCCCAAGTAGCTTTGAAGGCCTTCTTGTTTTCTTTGGTTCCTTTACCCTTGAACTTGAGCTTTGGACACACACTTCTAATGTGACCCGATTTTTTGCATTCATAACAAGTCACTTCTTTGTCTCTTTTTCCGTTATTCTTCTTGTTGTCTCTTTGTCTTGAGAAATTTTTCTTTCTCAAGAACGTATTGAAAACTCTAGTAAGCATAGCAACCTCATCATTTTCCTCACTAAATTCCACTAGACTTTCTTCTTCACTATCTTCTTGGATGGTTTTTAAAGCTATCCCTTTCTTCTTTTCTTCTTTCTCCCCTTTCTCTTCCTCCCTTTGCTTCATGGTGAGCTCATGAGTCAATAGCTTTCCAATGAGAATATCGGTGGAGAGCTTTGACAAGTCATGTGCTTCTTTAATGGAGGTCACCCTTGATTCCCAATCTTTCTTGGGTAGCACTCTCAAGATTTTGGTGTTTACTTCTTCTCTTGAGTAGTGTCTTCCTAATTTTCTCAAGGCGATGAGAAGAGCATTCAATCTATTCATCATTTCGGTGATGGATTCTTAAGGCTTCATTTTGAATAGCTCATATTCGTACATATGAAGTTGTACCTTCTTGCTCCTTACTTGAACATTTCCTTTATAGTGATTCTAAGGAGTCTCCCAAACCTTTTTAGCCGAAATGCAATGTTGCACCTTGCCACCTTCTTCTCTAGACATAAATGCAAGAAGAATGGTCATGGCCTTCTTGTACTTATAGTTGTCTTCCTTTTCATTTTGGCTCCATTTAGCTCTATCCCCAAGAACTTGTGTATTATCAACCATTTCGGTGGGAGGTCTGCATCCTTGAAGCACTACATCCCAAAGCCTAATGGGATCACTATCAAGATACAACTCCATTTTGTACTTCCAATGAGGATAATCATTTCCATCAAAGAAAGGTCTAAGAGATTGAATGTTTAGAAATTCACTCCCCATGATCTTAATTCTGGTAATGAAGTACCTATAAATTAAGCTCTGATACCAACTGAAAGGGCCCTAACGGGGGGTGAATAGGGCTAATTTGGATTTTTGATAAGATTGAAGATAGATTTTAGAAGGCTATGAAAAATAAACAACAAAGATTAAGATAAAAGAAAATAAGAACACAAACACAAGGCACAAATGATTGAAGGAGTTCAGATTATCAAAATAAACAACAAAGATTAAGATGAAAGAAAATAAGAATACAAACACAAGGCACAAATGATTTAATGAGTTCAGATTATCAAACAATCCTACGTCTTCACCTAACTTATCCCCAAGTTAGGATTTTGAAACACCAAACCAATCTATTAACAAGATTAATTACAACCAAAGAGTCTTTCAAGGCTCAACTCAAAACCTTACAACAATAAAGTTTTTCTTGGCTCAACTCAATTCAAAAACCAATACCCAAGTGTTTTAATAGCAAACACTTAAGCCAACACAAGAACTATACCTCACTTCCCTTAATCTTTCACCCAAAAATTAATAAGAAGAGAGATCCTAGTTCTAATCACAAACCTGACTCTCAAAGGTTTAATACAAATGAAAAAGAACAAAGAGCTAAATGATTTCTTAAGAACAATAATACTTTAAACAACTTTTATAATCTTTTATGTAATATTGTAACCTTAAAATGATGTTGAAAGCTATGTATTTATAGTTTAACATAAAAAAAACTAGCTATTAGAAACCATTGACATTGTCCTTAAACTTCTTCAACCTTTATTAAATGAATTTTGAACTTTTTGCAGGAAATAAGCTGCTCATGATCGTGACCTGACCCTCACGATTATGAGCCTTAATTTTTTGACCATTGGAGCTTTGAAATTTTCCCATTAGTGCTCCACACGAGTGTCTTATGATTGTGATATGCCACTCACGATTGTGACCATGATTCTCACGATCATAAGGGGCAGATCATGAGCAGTGTAGGAGGTTTTCAATAATGATCTTTGTTTGTCAATTAAAAGGCAGCCCTACTCATGATCATGACCATCATGCTCACAATCATGAGCCTCCTTTTTCACTTAGAAACTTAAATATAATGTCTTCAATTCATTCCATATGTGTTAGGGATCAATTGGAGGCGTCACAATGAAGTTTGAGGACTTCCACAGTGTTACAATTAACCATTCATAATTTTCTTTATCAATGCCAATTATCTATCTAATAATCACACTTAAACATGACCATTAGTACTATCAAAATTGCTTGTTAAGGTCAAAACAAGGGTCGATTAACTCATGATCATGCAAATGTCCAACACTTGGTCATAACACTTGCTCCATCTCCCAGCTTTAAGGTCACCTTATTAGGCCTCAACCTTCTCTTATTTGCTAGATCTTGTAAGGATGAACAAATGTGAGAACTTGCATCGGTACCCAATACATATGAATTAAGAAAGCTCGTAGAATATTTAGAATTAAATAAATTTTCATCTTTGCCCTTTCTTTTTGTCTTGAGAGACTCAAGGAAATTAGGATAATTCCTCTTCCAATATCCTTCACCTTTGTAATGGAAACACTTTCCCTTGCTTTTGTCATCTTTCTCTTTGGCCTTCCCTTTATTCTTGGCTATTCCTCCTATAGCCTTGACAGCACTTGTCTCAGCTTTCTTTTTCTTATTGCTCTTCTTCTTAGTCCCACTAGAAGAAGTAATAATAGCAATTTCCTTCCCCTTGCTTCCTTGAATGGCCTTTTGGGCTATCACAAGTATATTCAAGAGCTCCGCAAGTGTACACTCTATCTTATTCATATGGAAGTTTGGCATGGTTTGCCCAAAAGATTCGGAAAGGGATTGAAGGATTAAATCCACTTAGAGATGGAATTCTATAATGAAATCTAGACTCTCTATCTCCTCCATCAATCTAATTATAGAGTACACATGGGCTCCCACTTCCTCTCTTTTCTTCATGTTAGCACGGAATAACAACTTTGATATCTCATATTTAGCGGTCCTACTATGCTCACCAAACAACTCTTGTAGATGAAGTAGAATTTCCCTCGCACTAGTGTACTTTTCATATTGCCGATGGATTTTGGTGCTCATAGAAGCCCACATTATGCAATGTGGTTACATATCATCATCCTTCCATTTTTTAAGAGTGTCATGCTCCTCTTGAGAAGCATTTTCGGGAAGGGGTCTGGGAAGGTTTTATTCCAATATATATAGTATCTTTTCGGAAGCTAAAATAACTTTTAGATTCCTTAGCCAATCTATAAAGTTTGGCCGCATGAGCCTATTATTGTCGAGTATGATGGAAAGTGGGTTTGATGGTCTCATATGATCAATTTCTGCAAAAGGTAACAAGATTGATTAGTTGTATATCATTGTGATCACCATTAGATTTGGCCTTTAATCATAATGGCCTCCCACTAACTTGTCAAATCCTACATTTCCAAGTAGGAAACGGATATCCCTTGTTGGCTGGATTTCTAGTGGGTGATGGTGTTCTTAATGAACTACTAATATCCCTCAGGTACACCTAATTGCCATTCTTGGAACATTAGCATTCAATAAGTGAACAACTCTTATTCATCACATCTCATGTGAGGTTCCATCTTTCTATCTCCTAATGTTACGGGCCTCAGGTACACCTAATTGCCATTCTTGACCTTTGGCATTAGTTAAGTCTATGCCATTGAATCAGTGAAATGTATGGATTTGAACACTACACGCCTCAGGTACTCCTATATGCCATTGTTGGCATATGGTGTATCCATACACCCACAAAATCTCATGCTTAATAGTAACACTACAAAGATATCTTAGCGCAAATGCACACCCCTATGTATCTATAGCCGATGTACATAAGCCTAAAACTTTGCAAGTTATTACTTTAATGTAGAGCCAAGACCTAAATTTGATTGGAAGATTTTTGGGTCTTTAATTAAGGTCCCACTTTGCACATTAATCGGTTTACAATATATATATCTCATACATACATTGCATACCAACCATTCACAATATACATATCTCATATATATATTGCATGACATCCATCATCCATCTATATACATATCACATACATATATAGCGTACCACAATATAAATATCACATATATACATTTCATATACAAATGGATGATGCACAAATAGGAAATGATCATGGACTTCCTAATAACCTATTCTAAAAACATGGAATAAGTTACAAAATGGGCCTAGCCATTGAGATCTTCAAGCCTTGAATTTCCAAGCTACCATAAGGATGAATGGGCTTCAAGGTCCAAGTCATAACTCTTATGATTACATTCAATCCTTTGCATGCCAAGGAAAATATCACATCTTATTCTATGTAATTAACATTAAATTATATACCAAAAAAATAAAATTAATTATTACGAACCATAGAATGAAATTTAAGTCCATGATCAACCCTTAAATGCATGTCAAGCAAATAAATACAACTATTGCATGTTATATTAATTTTCAAGCCAAAAAATTGAGCTAAAAATGTTTTTTGGATGCAAAAAATGGCACTGGGGTGCCTCCTCAGCATTGAGGCGGTGCCTCAGTGTGATTAGGAGGCACCTTAGCCACTGAGGAGGTGCCTAAGTGGCTAGAAGCCGAACCAGAATGGTTTTTTGCCATTTTTTAACCTTAAAGTCATAACACTTGTAACCAACATCAAATATACTTACAATATTTGCAATTATTATGATTTTGAGCATGTAAAACTTGTGATTTAGGCTCTAATACCACTAAAAGGGAGATTCATAGTAACCAAAATTGGATTAAGCGGAATTTTAAAATTTTAACCACATGCAACTCTTGCATGAATACTAGAATCTCACTTAGCCCAATATCACATCACAAGAACATTTACATGACTGAAAACATGCATAATGGACAACATTTTTATAATAACAAACAACACAAAGCATCATAAGCCAAAAGTCCTACAATCTAAGAGTTTAGTTAACTTACAAACTCCTAAAGTGTGTAACATGCTTGACAAGCTTTAGATTATTGTGATCTATAAGTTCCAAGCTCCCCAAATGTGAAGCCTCTAGCTTGAAACACATAAGTTGCTCTAATAAGACTTCAAGGATGGTGGAGAACAACTTGCAAGCCTCTCTTTTTGAAGATGACCCAAAACATTTGCTAGAACTCCTCCAAACTGGAATATGTAGGACTTTGTAGCAAGCTCCAATGGATGTCAATGATGGATATATGTCTGTACAACTCTTGTACAACAATGGCCTTTAGCTTAAGAGCTCATAACACTTGTGATTTTATTATTCTCTATACTTAGATGAAGAATAAAGAAGAAGATGATATCTTAACTTTTGAGAATCATCTATATTTTTCATTATAGTGTAAGAATAAAAAAGTTCTCGAATGTGCATTAGTTTTTCTGTCTCTATAAAACCCACTAACTTAAACACATGCATATGACAATAGCTTGAGTGTCTTACACTCAAGCTACATACATATGTAAGCTTGAGTGTCTTACACTCAAGCTACATGCATGTGTGTCTTTGATGTCTCACACTTTAACTATATGCATGCATAGCTTTTTGCTTAGGTGTCCTTGCCTTTTTAAATAAGTGGGATTAGTTTGGTTATAAGAATAACCTTAGCCTTGGACTTCATTAACTCTTAATGAGTTGGGCTAAGGTTTTGGCCTTGTTTAACTTTTTAACAAGGCTCATATATATACCAAACTAATTAAGACAACTCATGGGCTTATTTAACTCTTAAATAAAGCCCATGTCTTATCCATCATATGTAATCCTTATGGTCCATCTCATGGCCCATTGATAGTATGGTTTCAGTATCCCTTTATGTTCCCTAACTTAGTATAGAGCAAGTAAGGGGGTCGATCCTCAGGGAAACTAGCAAATTAAGTATTAGAAGGTTGATTGCTCCAATAAGACTTCAAAGATGGTGGAGAACAATCTGCAAGCCTCTCTTTTTGAAGATGACCCAAAACATTTGCTAGAACTCCTCCAAACTGGAATATATAGGACTTTGTAGCAACCTCCAATGGATGTCAATGATGGATATATGTCTATACAACTCTTGTACAACAATGGCCTTTAGCTTAAGAGCTCATAACACTTGTGATTTTATTATTCTCTATACTTAGATGAAGAAGAAATAAGAAGATGATATCTTAACTCTTGAGAATCATCTATATTTTTCATTATAGTGTAAGAATAAAAAAGCTCTCTAATGTGCATTAGTTTTTCTGTCTCTACAAAACCCACTAACTTAAAGACATGCATATGACAATAGCTTGAGTGTCTTACACTCAAGCTACATGCATGTGTGCCTTTGAGTGTCTCACACTTTAACTATATGCATGCATAGCTTTTTGCTTAGGTGGCCTTGCCTTTTTAAATAAGTGGGATTAGTTTGGTTATAAGAATAACCTTAGCCTTGGACTTCATTAACTCTTAATGAGTTGGGCTAAGGTTTTGGCCTTGTTTAACTCTTTAACAAGGCTCATATATATACCAAACTAATTAAGACAACTCATGGGCTTATTTAACTCTTAAATAAAGCCCATGTCTTATCCATCATATGTAATTCTTATGGTCCATCTCATGGCCCATTGATAGTACGGTTTCAGTATCCCTTTATGTTCCCTAACTTAGTATAGAGCAAGTAAGGGGGTCGATCCTCAGGGAAACTAGCAAATTAAGTATTAGAAGGTTGATTGCTCTAAGATTACAAACTAGAAGTTAAAAAAAATAAATCAAATTAATAACTAACTAACAAATCAAATGGAAAACTAAACTACAATACTAATCAATAAAGATAAGAAGACAAACAAAACAATCATAATTCCAGTAAAAATAAACATCGATTATGAATTAACATAGAATGAATAAACTGAAGGATTAACCTAACGTCTTTAAAAGCTTATCTCTAAGTCAAACAAAGATGTGCATGAATAGAACTATACTCACTCTCAATTTTTGTATAATTTGTAAATATGGAAGTAATGCTCGGTGTTAATCCTTAAACCCCTTAGAGTAGATTTTCTCTTTCGATGACTATTCCTTAAACCTAAGTGAATTCAATTGGTTTTCATTAAAGAAACTAACTCTCATTATGAATCTCTAACTATCACATCATATATGGTGATTAAGCATATACAATAATATTAATTCAAAATAAAACTGAAGATAATATCCATCTATAAATAAGAAAAAGATCAATGCATTGCTCTATTGAAAAAGTGTTGTCTAAATGATACAACTTAGCCTAAATAGATATTAAAATCAAAAAAAGCAAATAGAAAACATTAAGAGAAAAAGAAAAAAGGGAAGAATAAAATAAAGATTTATAAGAGCCTTCACTCTTAGAAGAACAGAAATCTGCTGGAACTCGTTTTTCTTGAATAAGGAAAAGTAACTCTCTCTTGAATGAGTGCTTCCTTTCTCTTAAACTAACATTCTCCTAGATGCTTTTACTTTTGATTTTAATAAGTGAATTCTGAATGTTTTCTTATGCCAAATGAAGACTAAGTTCATGTATTTAAAGTCTTCTAAATGCCCCAATTTGTGCCCATTCCAAAAGAATACTTTTATGAAAGGGTGCAACAAAAGGGTGTAAGAACTACTCGGCACACTAGTGCCGACTCGGGTACAACTCGGCACAGGGGCTGGCTATCACAACTTAAAATCAAGGTGATGACTCAAGCAGTAACTCGGCACAAGGGCTGGCTGCCACAACTCAACATCCTCGTGATGAGTCGGCTCCACCTCAACTCATTCTCCCTTTGCTTGTCTTGCTTCATTCTTTGTTCTAGGGCCCTGAAATGCACCTTCATGCATAGAATAAGCCTAAGAGAACTTACAAAATACAAGATAAAGATAATAATAATGAAGATAGAGCTAGAAATGCAATAATCGATCAAAACACACTAAAAACTAAAGAAAAGTAAGACATAACTACCCTAAAGAACTATGCCATTTTGTGCCACAACAAAATCCCCCACACTTAGACCTTGCTTGCCCTCAAGCAAGAAACAAAGATCCGAATGGGAAATAAAAATTAAAAAGAATTTCTTCTCCAAGTTAAAAGTAATCACCCCAATAAGTCATCTTAATCATAAAAGGAATTAGTAACAAGGTAGGTAATAACTAGATGCTCAATGCTCAACAATGATAAAGATGACAAGTCTCATAGCATAAGCAACAAGATTATCCATTTATCTCAATCTATTAAGAACAAAATAAAAAATACAAAGTCAAGGTGCTAGCCAAGCTATTTAACTATGATGTTCATGTCTTAAACTTAGAATTTCTAAGGATGGTAGTAGCCATAAAGTGGGACAAGGATTAAGAACACGTATTAACCAACAATTCTCATGGAATTTTTAAACACATTTTTCGCTTCTCTTTTTTTAAGAAAAAAAAGATAAATACTTGTAATGTCAGTCATTCTTTCCGAATGAATGCAAGTGAGGAGCATGTTGAGTTTTGGGTTATAATCACGCAGCAAAAAATAAAATTTCGACCCTGAAAACCCCTACCAATATCTAAGTAGTTCGATTAAATCAATTAAAACTAATTCTAGAATCTTACTAAGACGTGCTCAATGGCAAGATTATAGGAAGGAAGAGAGGAGGTTCACTCCAGTGACACCCTACCTTAAGCCTTTCATTATCTTCTGTCAAAATACAGATGCAACTAAAGAGCAACGTCCTCTATTAGTATCCACATGAACAGAACACCCCAAAATGATACTGGTGTGCTAGCACCTTTCTCCCAATTTTCTCTTGGTGTTTTTTTTTTCTCAAAGAACGTAGTTTTATGAATAATAGATGTGTAGAGACTATGTAACCCTATATGTGATATATGTATATATATCCACATCAATTAGGTTTTAGTCTTTCACAAGTACCAAAACTCTTTTAGTTTTTAATCATTATCTTTGTTTCTATATTTATATATATAAATATCTAAAACTATTTTAGATATATATATAAATATGTATTTTTCTTTTAAATTTAATTATGGTAACTATTACCATAAATAAATTTTGACTATTTACACATATAAGAGATAACTTATCTAATTGGGCTGATAAGCCCAATATCCGTTTTGGGTCTGTTCTATGTGTGTGACACTGTAGGTTTACACAACGTTGGCAATGGGCCTCTAATTCCATTGGTAGCCCATAAGTTATAAGTGGCCTCTAGCAAGACATTATAACTACCCAAGTTATGTAAAGGTCAATAATCCAACACAACCTATTTATCAATAATATTACAGTCCTTTTGTACACGATATCTTAGATTGAACATAAGGCATGGTTTACGTCATCCTTAATAATTCAATCACATTATTTCTCGATCTTAATTAGACTAAAATTGATAACTCCTTATTAATTGATTTCAAGCACGACCATGTATTTATATTCAGTCTAATTTGTCGAGGGGCCCATAGATATCCTCCTCATGATTAGTGAGGGACAAATTCCTTCTTAATCAGTCATACTCCTCACATGATTCATTTTATATCCAATCACAATCTATTAAATTATCATGTTAAATATAACATTGGAATGTATCAAAATATAAAACTCATCATGCAGGATCTATGATAATCTCAGGTCAGAGGACTACAATAACATCACTATGATTAGAATAACATATGATAATTATCAATGTAGTATTCTTATAGTGGGTTAATCCAGTACATCCTATGTACCTATGACTTGACTTTGTATCTCGTATACATGATCAGTAAAATATGATCATCAGTCAACCTCATACTAATCTTCATTCATTATTTTCCTATAATTATGACCAACTAGGGATGATGTAGGATATAACTCATTTACCATATAAGAGTTCTACTATCAAGTCACACACTTGATGATCTTAGACAGAGTTAAACATTCATGGAATTCAATGGAGTCAATATGATAAACATGCCTCTTTATTATAATGACGCAAAATAGACAAACCCCTAAAGCAAAAATGAAGTATGTAGAAAAGACGAATGAAGGAGAGAAAGAACAGGATGATGAAAGGGCTGAGACACCAAAAGAGCCAGAAGTGAAGGAGGAGAACAAAGATAAAGCTAAGCCGAAAGCACCACCAATTCAACCTTATGAACCTCCAGTGCCATATCCATAAAGGTTAAAAAAAAGGAGCATGACCAGTAGTTTATAAAGTTTTTAGAAAGATTCAAGACACTACACATAAACATGCCTTCGATGGAATATCTAGCTCAGATGTCAAAATATACAAAGTTCTTGAAGGAGCTGATTTCTAACAAAAAAATGTTGCAGGAGTTCGAGACAGTCACACTTACAAAGGAGTGCAGTGCAATCATCTCAAACAAACTTCCCTTGAAAAGGAAGCAACCAGGGAGTCTTTACTATTCATGTTCTGTTGGGAATATATCATTTCAAAAATCTTTATGTGATTCAGATGCTTCTATTAATCTTATGCCTTTGTCTATTTACAGGAAATTGGGACTTGGAGAAGCAAGACCAATAAATATTCATCTACAACTGGCAGATAGGACAGTAAAGGAACCAGAAGGAATAGTGGAAGATGTGATAGTAAGGGCTGGAAAGTTCATTTTTCCAGTGGACTTTGTCGTTCTTGACTTTGAGGAAGATGAAGACGTCCCTTTGATTCTTGGTATGGCTTTCCTCTACACTGCCAAGGAAATCATTGACGTTTATGATGGAACACTAAATCTAAGAGTAGGTGAGGAAAGTTGTAAGTTCAACATCTATCAAGGTATGAAACATTCTTATGAAAGTGATTTGTGCTTTAGAGTTGATGTTTTGGATGAATGTGTGATTGAAGTCCAATGAAGGAGGTTGGCAAAATGTGATGAATTGGAGTATATTGAGAAGTGTATGCAGGTACAAACCGACCAAGATGAAGATTACCTTAAACACCAAACTTCTTTTTCCCAAATCCAATTACCAAACACTGAACCTATACCACCCTCAACCATAAAACCACCAAATGTAGATTTGAAACCCTTACCTCAACATTTGAGGTATACTTTTCTTGGAGAGAACTAAACT
>CATIWO010747882.1:0-19779 GCA_949673435.1 Macaranga tanarius | reverse complement strand
ACTAATCACGCTTATGAAATTCATGCATACTATTCAAAATATCCAAAATAAATATTCTCAACATCGAAATAATAAAATTTATAAGTAAATAAATATCATACCATTAAATCTCATTTTATTCAATTTAATTAATTAAATCATGTAAGCAAATCCTAACACATTTCAAAATATTAACTCACAGGTGGAGCGTGCTAGCCGACGTGTCCTCGGTTGTCAAAAGGCTACGGCTCCAACTCCGGTATTCTCTAAAAATAATAATAATAATATTCATTTAAAATATGCTTACATATATAACAATTAAATTCATAATAATTTCCAAAAATTCCAGAAAACTAATTAAAATTAATAAATCATTAAAACTGACTTTAAACACCTTAAAATGACATTTAAGCTAAAAGATTTATTCTAATGAGTCAAAACTATTTAAATGATAATAGTATAATTTCCACCGAAACACTTCCGGGATTTCTAATTCAAAATCCATAAGGAATCAGACCTAGCTCCAGTTATAACAATTGATCCTCATAATTAATACTATTTATTAAAAATAAAAATATAATTTTCAGGGCTGGTCACTATTCCTTGCCGAAAGTGGGACCCGCCGGATTATTTTCATCGGAAATATTTTCTGCATGATCGGAATATACTAACAGGTTTAAAATATTATGGAGAAGCCAAATATACATCCAAATATCAGATCTAACGGTTAAATTAATAGATCGGATTAAAAATAGGAATTTATCGTTAAAAATTCGGATAAATTCAAAACGATAGAATCCTGAAGCAAGGCTGGTATTTACAGACTCCTGATGATGAGAGGAACTTTCTGGTAGTAGAGGTGTTGGCTGAAGGTCGCCGGAACAAGAAATCCACCGTCGGAAGTGGACTGTAGAAGCTTCAAGGGCTTGCCGGCAAAAATTCAGAGCTTTTCAGGCGAAAATAAAAATACCAGTGTGTATAGGGAACGATGAGAAGTGTTTATGGTTAAAATTTTTTAGTGATTGGAGCTTGTTTGACCGGTGAACGGAGGAGAAAAAGATTCAGGTGCTACAGTGAATGGTGCAGAGGAGTTCAGGGACTAATCCGGAATTCTGCAGCTGATCTATATAGAGGAGACTGGTAAATTACCACTCAAATACCCACATCTTTGAAAAAAATGCACTTCAGTCCTCCCTCTTTAATTCTTACAAAATGATCCCAACAACTAAATGACTTAACTATAAAACCACATATAGTTGTTGGCATTTAAATGAGTTAACCCTTATAACCACATATAATTGCTGACATTTAAATAAGTTAACTCTAAAACTATAAATTTATACTGAAGCCCGTCATCAGGTTATAGTAATATAACTGGTAGCCACAATTTATACTGAAACCCGACGTTGGGTTATAACGATATTTGAAAATTTGCTGTAACCCGACATTGGGTTAAAGTGAAATTACAGAATTTACTTTAACCCGATTTTGGGTATATGCATAATTACATCAATGTTAGCAAGAAGGTAATAATAATAATAATATTTTAGTAAGAAAATTCAGGTTATTACAAGTTGAGTGGAGCGGTTGTGTTTAGCAAGATAGATTTGAGGAGTGGCTACCATCAGATTCGAATTCGCCGAGGGGATGAATGGAAAACGACATTCAAGATAAGAGATGGCTTATTTGAGTGGCTAGTCATGCCTTTTGGCCTCACCAATGCTCCAAACACATTCATGCGACTTATGAATCAGGTACTACAACCTTTCTTGGGTAAATTTATGGTAGTTTGTTTTGATGACATCTTGATTCATAGTAAGTCTAGAGGTGAGCATGTAGAGTATCTTAGAGAGGTGTTTAGGGTGTTAAGGGAAAACAAACTATATGCTAATTTAAAGAAATGTGATTTTATGCAAGATAGTTTGTTGTTTCTTGGGTATATTGTGAGTAGTGATGGGATTAAGATTGATGAGGCCAAGGTTAAAGCTATTAGAGAGTAGCCTACCCCAAAGAATGTAAGTGATGTGAGGAGATTTCATGGGTTGGCAACTTTCTATAGGAGACTCATTAAGCATTTCAATAGTATTGTTGCACCTATTACTGAATGTTTAAAGAAAGGAAAATTTCAGTGGGGTGAAGAGCAAGAGAGTAGTTTTGCTGTGATTAAGGAGAAGTTGAGTACAACACCTGTGTTAGTATTGCCTGATTTTGAGAAGTTATTTGAGGTGGAGTGTGATGCTAGTGGTGTTGGTGTTGGGGCTGTTTTATCCCAAGAGAAGAGGCCGGTAGCTTTCTTTAGTGAGAAATTGAGTGAGGCTAGAAGAAAGTGGGCTACCTATGATAAGGAGTTTTATGCTGTTGTGAGGGCTTTGAAGACTTAGGAACATTATCTCATTGCTAAGGAGTTTATTTTGTATACTGATCATCAAACTTTGAAGTATTTGAGCACCCAAAAGCATATTAGGAGTGATATGCATGCTAGGTGGTCGGCTTATATTGAAAATTTTTTTATAAGCTTCTTCATAAGTCAGGGTAGCATAATAGGGCGGCGGATGCTTTGAGTAGACATGTGGTATTGATGAGAAATCTTAGTTGGGAGATCGTGGGTTTTGATATGTTGAAAGAGTTGTATGTAGATGATGAAGATTTTAGCAAGGTTTAGGCTAGTTGTGTGCTTAAGCAACCTTGTGATGATTTCTACATTCATGATGGTTTTCTCATGAAGAGTGGGCAACTGTGTCTACCTCGCACATCTCTTCGTGAGAAGGCCATTCAGGATTTACATGGTGGTGGTTTAGCGGGTCATTTTGGTAGAGATAAGACTATTGAGGCTGTGAATGAGAGGTACTATTAGCCTAAGTGGAGGAAGGATGTCACTAATCTAATGGCTAGGTGTTATGTTTATCAGAAGGCCAAAGGATATACTCAAAATACACGATTGTACATGCCATTGCCAGTTCCTAATACTATTTGGGAGGATCTTTCGATGGACTTTATGTTGGGTTTAACGTGAACTCAACGAGGTATGGATTTTATATTTGTTGTGGTGGATAGGTTCTCCAAGATGGCGCATTTCTTGCCATATAAGAAGACTGCAGATGCATCCTCTATAGCCAAACTATTCTTTAGGGAGGTTGTGAGATTGCATGTGTTTGGTAAAAACTCTGCAAGTATACAGAATTGACAAGTAGTACTAAAGATATTGTTCCCGCAGAGATTTTAATCTATCCACTTATTAATTTAATTCTAATTATTTAAAGCTTCAAATTGTGATAATCAATTAAACTTTAATTAACTAAAACTGAAATAAAAAATGTAAACCCTAATTCTGAAATCAATCAACCAAATCTAAACAAACATTAAGAAATTAATTCATCTCACATTCATTAGCCAATTCCCTTCCCTTAACTCAATTATTCATGCAAATCTGAGTTATCTAATGACTTAATTATCTCTCTCAAGACTAATTAATTTACTTTGTAACCTTTAATTAAGAATATGCAATCCAATTCTCATTGTAATTACAAATCCTAACTAATTAAATCATAAAGTTTAATCTCAACTCTTAAAGAATTTAATCAATTCAATTTATCTTTGACAATGAATTAATTCAAGTCATGTTTATAGTTCTATTGAAACTATCATCTCTCAATGCATAATTTCAATTATAATCATGTCAATGCTGGCCAAACACAAACAAGCATTAATCTCAATAAACATAATTTTTCATGAATAAAAGATTTATTGGAAAGGAAAATTTGACTAATTCATGTTGAGATCCTTAATTCCTTAATGAATAAAAACCTAGCCTAACATTATAAATCTAGACTCAAATGACAAGTAAAAGAAATCCATCACCAATTATAAGAGTTAATAAGAAAAATAAGAAATTCAATCTCTTGATATCTCCAATCTTCAATAATGCCTTAAAGGTCTCTTTTTTTTCTATCAAAAGATGCTCTTTTACATGCCCTCTTATTCATTTTATAGCTCCCATCCGATTCCCTCTAGATTAGGGTTTAAAGAAGTCAATCTTATCTTTTCTCTTCCGTACATATGGCCATGTAGATTTCCTACATGCCCGTGTCTTCCTTGTATGAAACATCCGGACACACACACGGCCATGTCCCGAGCCGTGTCTCAAGTATATAAATTTGGCAGCGCATCACACGGCCTGACACATGGGTGTGTCCCGACCCATGTACAGGGTACTCAAATCTTCCAACAGACTACATGGGCAGACACACAGCCGTGTTGTAGCCTGTGTTCATGATATCTTCAAAACTTGACTTCTTTTGCTCTTAATCTTCAATTAATCCACATCCAACCTTGATTAACAACCTATAAACACAAATTAAGCATAAATATCCTATCTACACACAAAATTAACACAAATTAAATACAAAATTAACACAAATTCCCTATGATAAACATAACAAAATACAACCTAATCAAATTCCCCCGCACTTAAGTATTTGCTTGTCCTCAAGCAAAAATTACTCAACAACTTATCACTAACATGAAAAAAAACTCAAAAACTACTTTTAGTTGCACATTTAACACATTCTCCATTTAATATGTACCTTATAACTCAAAAGCCTAACCGATAACTTAAAAATTAAAGGATTCAACAAATTACCATGTGAAAAGCTATCCTTTTAATCATAACTAAAAATTTCACAAATCAACATTTAACTAAAGCCAACCATTAAACTCAACAAAATAATAATAATTTTTTTCTCTTTTTTTTTTCTTTTATTGATGAGCGTGTTTTACGCTCCATCTCATACAATTTTTCTTATTCCAATGAAAATTGAATGTATTAATTTAGTGAGTGCATTTTATGCTCCTTCTCACAACAAATTACATACAAATCAACACATTATTTCAATTAAATTAAATAAGTGCGTGTAACGCTCCATCTTACCCCCAAATCATATAGGTTAGCTAAAATTAAACATTAATCTATGAATACTGACCATAATAAAAAAGATCTAGCATTAAGTTCATTAAACATCAAAAATCCCTTAACCCTTAAGTTATCACCTAAGTTTAAAAATCACAAGCTATACATTAATTGGAGAATATATCAATTATACAAGAAAACTAAATTATTTGAATGAAGTTCATCAAAGTAATAAGCACAGTCAAATACTTAAGCATGGATTCCTTAACACAACTAAACACAAAACAAAAAATTTTTCATTCAAATTTTATCTCCCCCCCACACTTAATGGACACATTGTCCTCAATGTGTAAATGATATAAAAATAAAGGAGAATAGAACTAGTGCTCCCCTGATGTGGAAATGTATCATGAATCCGCGAATGGAGAGAATGGAATAATCGAATGAATAAAAACTGAAAAGAAAACAAAAATAACAAAAACATAAAAGAAACACAAAATAGAATAAAATGTAAAACTATACATAATCCAAAAGAAAAATAAAAATAATAAAATAAAACAAAAAATAAAAACAAAACAAAACAAACAAATCTGTCATCAAGGTCATCTGTATCATCCAAATCATCCCCTCCTCATCATCATCAACCTCCTCATCCTCCTCTACAGCAGTAGCAGCATCCAAATCAGCCTCATCATCAACAGGTCGGGGAGTAAACGAAGTCTGAGGCTCCAAGGACTCCAAAGTAGAAAAGAATACAGCTGGAGTAGGAGACATCTGTGGAGGATCCATACCCCTCTTGAGCATCAGCATCATCATACACTGCTGCTGCCAATCGAGCTGGGAATGAATATGGCGGAGCATAATCTCATGGCGTCTCTGTGTCGCATCCTGATGCTGCTGCGCTGCCTCAATACGTGCCAAGACATCAGCAGGAAAATCTGAAGGTGTAGGAATGTCAGAAACAGGACCCTCGTGGTCCTCAGCTACCTCGGGCGCCCCCTCACCAGGTGGAGCACTATCTATCAGCACATATCGATCACCTCTCTTCTCAACGAGATGCATTGATCTAAATGTGTCCATAACTAATGCAATAGTAGAACAACTCCTATGAAACCCCGTCAGAGCATTGTAAACCCCTAGGTTCTTAGCTAACCTAGTAATATAACATCTACCACATAACGCTCCTCTCGACTTATTTGACATTATGTCAAAATAAGTCGCAAAACCATACCCTAAATTACATGTCGTCCTAGACATCAAACACGATAAGTAAAACATATCTCGAACCATAACAACTCTGGTGCTTTCACGACGAGCGCATATCATGTGAGCTATAACCCGATGCAACACACGCAATACCGAAGATATAAAATAAGTACTCTTCGACTTGGTAGGCTCATATCTATCCCAAAACTCAGGACGAACATGTGATTTCCAAAATACTCTAGCACACGACCCTGACCCATACGATAAGGAGTTTTGGTATAACTCCGTCACAGTAAATGATTCAGTGTATAACCCTAGAGAAATCCCAAACTCGGTAATGGATATAGCAAATTGTTGACCCCCTAATCGAAATTGAACCACTCCGGGTCGTTCAAAATCAATCCCCTTTTTATCCATCATAAATGATGCTAGAAACTCAATCATCAACTCAGTATAACTAGAATCCCTAACATCAATCATAGCACTCCACCCCTGTAGATTCAATCTACTATGTATCTCATCCCATAACCCAATTTGTTCTAAATTTGAATGACTCAGATATCTATTTGGTTCAATTGGAAGGGATTTTAGAGCTTGTACATTAATTTGTGTCCTTCAGTTTATGAACTGAAGGAGAGGGTGAAGTGTGGTGGCGTCGAATGACTCTGCCGCTATTTGTGGAGGCGGGTCCGTCGGAGGAACTCATAACGAAGGCATGGGTCGGTGTTTGGAAGATGAAGGCCGGTCTCTTTGTGCATATGTCTTAGTTCTTTTGGCTGGAGGAGAAGACATTTTTTGTTATACTCGTTGATGGAGATAAGGAAAAGAAAGAAAAATAGGTGGGTGAGGCCAGATTATTGGTCAGAATAGTGATTTCGACGGTGGAATGGAGAGAAAAAAAGAAAAAATTGAACGGGCGCAAAGAATGAATTTCGAATCCCTAATTGTTCACTTATACAAATCAGGCGAGACACAGGCGTGTATATTGAACACGGGCGTGTCTCACTGCAATTGGGGATTCTATTAAATACACGGCTCGAGACACGGGCGTGTTTCTACCCATATATCTTGCTGTCTGTTTTACTTCATGTCAACACGGGGACACACAGGGGCGTGTTTATGCCCATGTATCCTGCTGTCTGTTGTGATATACTGGAACACAGTCTGGAATTCAGGCGTGTTGTGCCCGTGTATCTTCCTATCAAATATTATTTTAATCGATACGGTCTGGGACATGGGCGTGTCTTCGCCCATGTTTGTCCTTCTTACTCTTTTTTCTTAATTTTCTCGACTCTCTTCCATCCTTTGCATTGGTGAACCTAAAACAAAAATAAAAATACCAAAATCAAAGTATCTACCCTAGAAAATCAACTACTTTAAATAAAACTTGTAGAAAAACATAAAAAAAATTGGGTTGCCTCCCAATAAGTGCTAATTTAATGTACCTAGCTTTACCTTAACACATCAAAACTGCTTGGGATTAGAATCAGCATCAAAGGAAAAATTTTCCTTTTCCTTTACCCACAAACCTCCATAATAAAGTTTACATCGTTGTCCATTCACTTTGAAACGCTCGCCTTTGTCATTTTCAAGCTCAATGGCACTATGAGGGAATGTTTGCACCACTTTAAATGGTCCACTCTATCGAGATTTCAATTTACCTAGAAATAAATGAAGTCTTGAGTTAAACAACAACACTAAATCACCAACCTTAAAGTCCTTCTTCATGATATGAGCATCATGCCACTTTTTTGTCTTTTCCTTAAAGAGTTTGGCGTTTTCATAAGCTTGGAGACAAATTTCATCTAACTCATTGAGTTTCAATAGCCTCCTCTCTCCCACAGACTTCAAATAAAAATTCAATGTCTTAATAGCCTAATATGCTCGATGTTCTAGCTCAACAGGTAAATGACATGCCTTTCCAAACACCAACCTATAAGGTGACATACTAATTGGTGTTTTAAATGTTGTACGATATGTCCACAATATGTCATCCAACTTTGTAACCCAATCCTTTCTTGAACCATTAATTGTCTTCTCTAGAATCTTCTCAAGTTCACGATTTATTACCTCCACTCGTCCACTAGTTTGAGGATGATAAGGTGTGGCAATTTTATGATGCACACCATATTTCCTCAATAAAGCCTCAAACTGTTTATTGTAAAAATACGACCTCCCATCACTTATGATAGCACATAGTACTCCAAATCTTGTGAATATCTTCTTTAGGAACTTAAGAACTACCTTTGCATCATTTGTAAGTGTTGCCAAAGCTTCTGCCCATTTAGACACATAATCTACACCCACTAATATATATTGGTTCCCAAAAGAAGATGGAAAGGGTCCCATGAAATCTATCCCCCATACATTAAAGATCTCAACCTCTAGAATTGAAGTAAGAGGTAGTTCATGGCGTTTTGACAAGTTGCCAATATGTTGGCATCGATCACAATAAAGGACAAACTCCTATACATCCTTAAATAGTGTTGGCCAGAAAAAACCACTCTCCAACACCTTTGCCCCTATTTTGGATGCTCCATAGTATCCTCCATAACTCGAATCATGACAATGTGTTAGAACCTCTAATACCTCTATGTCTGGAATGCACCTCCTAATCATACCATCTCCACAAATCTTATAGAGATAAGGATCCTCCTATAGGTATTGCCTCACCTCATATAATAACCTCTTCCTTTATTGGTGTGATAATCCCTCCGGTAGCACCCCTCCAACCAAATAATTGGCAATGTCAGTATACTAAGGGGTTGCTATGTGGTATAGTGCCAAAAGAAACTCATCCGGGAAACTATCCTTAATAGGTTTTGGTGTACTCTCCCCTTCCTTTTCTAGACGTGATAAATGGTCTGCCACCAAATTTTTCGAGCCTTTCTTATCCTTGATCTCCAAATCAAATTCCTGTAACAATAAAACCCATTGCATTAGTCTCGGTTTGGCATCCTTTTTAGCAAGTAGATGTCGAATGGCAGAATGGTCTGTGTAGATGATAATTTTTTATCCTAACAGGTAGGAACAAAATTTATCTATAGTGAAAACCACCGCTAACATCTCATTTTTTATGATAGTGTAGTTGAGTTGAGCTTCTGTTAGTGTGCGACTAGCATAGCTAGCATAATAGATCACATGTAGGCGGTTATCCTTCCATTGCCCTAAAACAGCTCCTATAGCGTAATCACTAGCATCACACATGATCTCAAAAGGTAGGGACTAATCTGGAGGTATAATAATTGGTGCTGATACCAATGTCTTCTTTAACCTATCAAAAGCACTTAAACATGCATCATCGAAGACAAATGGTACATCCTTAATTAATAGGTTAGTCAAAGGTTTAGCAATTAATGAAAAATCTTTAATAAAGCGACGATAAAAACTGGCATGTCCCAAAAAACCTCTAACTCCCTTAAGCGATGTAGGTGGCGACAATTTTTCAATGATCTCTATCTTGGCTCAATCCACTTCGATTCCCTTACTAGAAATTCTGTGACTTAAGACTATCCCTTCTTCTACGATAAAATCGCATTTTTCCTAATTAAGTATAAGGTGAGTCTCTTTACATCTCTTTAATACCTTGTCAAGGTTAGCTAAGCATAAATCGAAAGAACCACCAAAAATAAAAAAAATCATCCATAAACACCTCCATAATGTTCTTAATTAAGTCAGAAAATATTGCCATCATACAACATTGAAAAGTAGCGGGTTCATTGCACAACTCAAAAGGCATGCGTCTATATGCAAATGTGCCATAAGGACATATAAATGTGGTTTTATCTTGGTCCTCGGGATAAAGAAAAATTTGATTATAGCTTGAGTACCCATCAAGAAAACAATAATAAGCATGGCCCGCTATTCTCTCTAACATTTGATCAATGAAGGGAAGGGGAAAATGATCCTTCCTAGTGGCATTATTTAACTTCCTATAATCGATACACACTCTCCACCCATCTCTTACTCTTTTAGAAATAAGCTCACCTTCATCATTCTCTACCACAATCATCCCACTCTTCTTTGGTACACATTGCACCGGACTAACCCACTCACTATTGGAAATAGGATATATAATTCCTGCATCAAGCAATTTCACTATCTCCTTTTTTACTACCTCTTTCATATTTAGGTTTAGCCTCCTTTGCATCTCAGCTATGGGTTTGTGCCCATCCTCCATATGTAACCTGTGCATGACAATAGAGGGACTAATTCCTTTTATGTCAGAAATTTGCCACCCTAATGCCCTAACTCACCCCCTCACTACCTCACACACCCTCATCTTTTGCTCAATACTTAGTTTATTAGATATTATAATGGATAATGTGTTGTTCTCACCTAAAAATGCATATCTCAAATGAATAGGCAATTGTTTGAGTTCTCACTTAGGGGGTTTTTCAATGGATGAAAGTGTAGGGTTATCACTTCTAACTAGGAGGTCAGGTTTAGTGAATGTGTCCTCATCCTCTTCCTTAGTGTCAATAGTATTCCACTATTCATCATCACTATCAAAGAGTGAAAAATTTTCTTGCACAATACAATCATCTAATGACACTATTTTCATGCATGTTTCATCATCTAAGGGGTATTTCATAAGTTTAGACATGATAAATTCAACACTTTCATCCCCTACCCTTAGAGTGAGCTCGCCCTCATGCACATCAATTAAGGCCCTACTAGTATTTAGGAATGGTCTACCTACTTTCAATGGACATTTCCTATCCTTTTCAAAATCTAAAATAACAAAATCAACGGGAAAGATAAACTTGTCCACTTTGACTAGTACGTCCTCCACCACTCTATATGGCCTCTTGATTGAATGATCTGCCAATTACAATGTCATGTTGGTTGCCTTAACGTCTCCTAATCCAAGTTTCCTGAAAATAGACAAAGGCATCAAATTAATGGTAGCACCTAAGTCACACAAATAACGTGGAAACTCATTAGTTCCAACAATGCATGGGATGGTGAAACTCCCAGGATCCTTCAATTTGATAGGAATTTTTCTTGAGATGATGGAGCTACATATCTCTCCCAATGGCACTGTTTCGTTGTTGTCTCATGTACGCTTATTTATAATGATCTCCTTCAAGAACTTAGCATGCTTGGGCATTTGCACTAATGCCTCCGCCAATGGAATATTAATCTGAAGCTTCTTAAAAATTTCTAAAAATTTGGAAAATTGCTCGCCATCTTTTTATTTTTTCAATCTATGGGGAAAAGGAATTTTAGGTGCTAGTAATGGGGATGAACTTGGCACCTTGTCTTCTTTTGTCTCTACACCTTTTCCTATAATTTCCTCATTCTCCTTATCATTTGGATCTTATTTTTCATTATCCTTTTCAGTTGTGGCATTGTTATCCACCTCATCCTTTGATTTCAGCTCCTTACCACTTCATAGAGTGATAACCTTAACATCCCTTGGATTTGTCTCAGTATTGCTAGGAAGATTTCCTTGTCCTCTTGTGGTCATGGCATTAGCTAACTGTCCCAATTGAACTTTGATGTTATGAATCGAAGAGGAATGATTCTTTGCAATCTGATCAAACTTTGCCTCCATCCTCTTTTGATTCTCATCTTGGCTCATTATTTTGGTAGTGATGCCATCAACAAATTTATCTAATTTGTTCTCCACGGATGCCATCCTATCTTGTTGTGGTTGTTGAAACCCTAGGGGACCTTAAGCCTTATCCATATTGTTTGGTGCAGCCATGTTGTTGTTGTTACTCCATGAAAAATTTGGATGGTTGCGCCACCCCAGATTGTATGTGTTAGAGTAAGGATTATTGGCTTGCCTTCCTTGGAATTGGTTGCCCACGTAGTTAGCTTGCCCCACATTATTGTCTCCATAATTTCATGCATTACAAGAAATAAATTCATCACCCATATTGCCCATTATATGACATTGCTCACCTTAACAATTTGTAGGTGTTGCATTGGCCTTGTATGAAAGGTTGCCTAATTGCTTGGAAAGTGCAGAAATTTATGCTTGAAGGACTGTCACGCCATCTACTTCGAGTTTACCCAAAGCCTTGGGTGCAATAGCTCATTCGGCAGGCCACAAACAACTATCAAATGCCATCGTCTCTAAAATTGCTATAGCCTCATCCACTGTTTTCCTCATCAATGAACACCCAGCCTTAGAATTAATTGAATCTCGAGTAGCCGGTGTAACTCCATTGTAGAAAGTTCTAATCAGCACATCCTTAAGAAGTCCATGATGTGGACAAATTCTATGCGCATTTATAAACCTCTCCCATGCCTCACTCATTAACTCGTGTTCAAATTGCTGAAAAGAGGTAATCTCCTTCATAATTTTTACCATCTTCGAAGGTGGAAAATATTTAGCAAGGAAAGCCTTTGCTAAATCATCCCATGTTGTGAACGAACCAGCCGGTTGAGTCTTCAACCAAAATTTTGCCTTGTCCTTAAGTGAAAAAGGAAATAGGCGCAACCTCAATGCATCTTCAATCACACCATTCATCTTAATGGTGTTACAAAGCTCTAAAAATACAGCAATATGATCATTAGGATTTTCCTTAGTCATGCCAAAGAACTGAACTGTATTCTGAATCATCTGAATCAAGGATGGTTTGATCTCAAAATTGTTGGAATTAATGGATGGCCTAGCAATTCTATGTTGAGTACCACCCAATCCTGGCATAGATGTGTCCCAAAAGACCCTGTTTTCTGCCTGAGCATCAACCACTCAGTTGTTGTTATTATTGTTATTCCCATCGTCAGCCATCTTGATTGGCTCAAGTGTTCCTTTGATTTATCCTTTGTTTATTTCCCGTTTGATTTCTATAACTTGGTAAGTTCTGGCACGTATGTAAGCTTCTCCTTTCCTGATCGTCGGGTATTATGCATACACCTACAATCAAAATAAGATTACATAAACGAAAAGAAAAATTACTTTAATTCAAAAGAAATATAATCAACTATAGTGTTAGATCACAATCCCCGGCAACGGCGCTAAAAACTTGTTTGGTAAAAACTCTGCAAGTATACAGAATCGACAAGTAGTACTAAAGATATCGTTCCCACAGAGATTTTAATCTATCCACTTATTAATCTATTTCTAATTATTTAAAGCTTCAAATTGTGATAATTAATTTAACTTTAATTAACTAAAACTGAAAAAAAAATGTAAACCCTAATTCTGAAATCAATCAACCAAATCTAAACAAACATTAAGAAATTAATTCACCTCACATTCATTAGCCAATTCCCTTCCCTTAACTCAATTATTCATGTAAATCTGAGTTATCTAATGACTTAATTATTTCTCTTAAGACTAATTAATTTACTTTGTAACCTTTAATTAAGAATATGCAATCCAATTCTCATTGTAATTACAAACCCTAACCAATTAAATCATAAAGTTTAATCTCAACTCTTAAAGAGTTTAATCAATTCAATTTATCTCTAACAATGAATTAATTCAAGTTATGTTTATAGTTCTATTAAAACTATCATCTCTCAATGCATAATTTCAATTATAATCATGTCAATGCTGGCCAAATACAAATAAGCATTAATCTCAATAAACATAATTTTGCATGAATAAAATATTTATTGGAAAGAAAAATTTGACTAATTCATGTTCAGATCCTGAATTCTTTAATGAATAAAAACCTAGCCTAATATTATAAAACTAAACTCAAATGATAAGTAAAAGAAATCCATCACCAATTATAAAAGTTAAGAAGAAAAATAAGAAATTCAATCTCTTGATATCTCCAATCTTCAATCTCCAATCTTGATCTTCAATAATGCCTTAAAGGTCTCTTTTTTTTCTGTCAAAAGATGCTCTTTTACATGCCCTCTTATTCATTTTATAGATCCCATCCGATTCCCTCTAGATTAGGGTTTAAAGAAGTCAATCTTATCTTTTCTCTTCCGTACATATGGCCATGTAGATTTCCTACACGCCTATGTCTTCCTTGTATGAAATATCTGGACACACACACGGTTATGTCCCGAGCCGTGTCTCAAGTATATAAAATTGGCAGCGCATCACACAGCCTGACATACGGACGTGTCTCGACCAGTGTACATGGTACTCAAATCTTCCAGCAGACTACACGGGCAGACACACAGCCGTGTTGTAGCCTGTGTTCATGATATCTTCAAAACTTGACTTCTTTTGCTCCGAATCTTCAATTAATCCACATTCAACCTTGATTAATAACCTATAAACACAAATTAAGCATAAATATCCTATCTACACACAAATTAAACATAAAATTAACATAAATTCCCTATGATAAACATAACAAAATACATCATAATCAGCATGGAGTGCCAAAGAGTATCACTTCTGATTGTGATACTAAGTTCCGTAGCCATTTCTGGCTAACACTTTGGAAGATGTTTGATTCTTCTTTGAATTTCAGTAGTACAGCACATCCACGGACGGATGGACAGACAGAGGTGGTAAACAAGACACTGGTAATTTTATTCGGAGCATTTGCATGGATCGACCTAAACAGTGGGACTTTGCCATAGCACAAGCGAAGTTTGCCAACAACAACGTTGTTCATAGTGCCACAGGTAGATCTTCGTTCTCTATTGTGTATATGAAATGTCCTAACCATACTTTAGACTTAGTGAAGCTTCCAAAGGTGCCTGGTATTATTGTGGCGGCTGGTGATTTGGCAAAGTAAGTTCAAGAGGTACAAGCGGATGTCAGAAACAAACTTAAGCAAGCTAATGCTAAGTACAAGACTGAGGCAGACAAGCATAAGTGTTTCAAGGTTTTTGATGTGGGAGATGAGGTTATGGTGTTCATTAGCAAAGCAAGGATGCAAGGATGCAAGGTGGACATAGCAAGTTGCAACAACGTAAATATGGGCCTTATAAGGTGGTTCAAAAAATTAATGATAATGCTTATGTTATTGATTTGGCGGCATAGATGGGGATCTCTAAGACTTTCAATGTTGCAGACATCACCTTATTTCAACCAGATATGAGTCTTGGGTATCCAGAAAATCACTTGAGGTCGAGTTCTTTGCAAGTGGAGGTGAATGATGAGGACACAATACACGCCCATGTATCATCCAACACGCCCGTATTTTAGATACTGAGAATGGATAGAGAAATACATGGTTTGGGGCATAGCCGTGTAAGACGCCGTATTTTGCACTGCCATATTTTTATATTTCAAACACGCCCGTGTTTTGTGTGCTGGCAGAGAATACGAATTTTAATCAGTTATTTTGTTTGCTTGGGATTCTATTTAATTATTCCTGTTTTAACCTTTTATTGCCTAGACTATAAATAGTTAATGTTAGGGTTTGTGGATTTTAACTTTTCAATTATTATTATCAATTCTCTGGATCGAGAATTGTCTCTAGATTAGAATTGATAATCTCTGGATTGAGATTGTGATTCCTCTATAATAATCAACGTGTTTGATTATTGCGCTACACTGCATCACAAAACAAAACAAAATTTGCATTAGGCAGCAACTAGCAAGTCACTTGGAGATAATCACATTTGCCGTGATTAACACTAAGGCTTTGAATGATTGATTCCATAGGAAGTCAATTTCCTGGAAGTATACTTCCGGCAAATATACTCCTTCGAAAGTAAATTTTTTTTTTTTTTTTTTTTTTTCTAAATTTAGACCTTATTAAACTTTTTAACTAATCGGGTTTGATTCGAGTAGATATATAAAGGTAATAAAAATCTTTCAACAACTAATTTAACTCAACTCAATATTTGATATATTATTTAAGCAAGAACCACGGACAAATACCAACAATTATTAATTATTAAAAAGTAAATTTTAATATGTTATATTTGAAATTTATCTTTTTAATTAGTAAGTAAAAGTGTTTACACCAGAATTTTGAAACAGGCTAAAGCCCTTTAGTCCGGCTGATTTGGAAGTCCAAATGGTTTTATAAGCCTACAAGTCCAATGAGTGAAATCCACCATGATCTTATTCTTCTTGTTTACCTTTCCTTTCAACACAAGCCAAACATCCACATACAACACTTCTTTCAGTTTCTCCAAATTCAGCTTTGGTGCGCAAGAGAGCTTGCTTCACGGAGATGCAAATCTAACAGAGCAAACCATTTCACTCACCAAAACATTAATATTATGCATACTAAGAAGGGGAAGGGAAGGTTTTATAAGTGAAGGGAAAAGAGGGAAAGGGAAGGGAATGAAAATGTTACATCTAATTGTATTTTAATGATAAAATATTAGGTGAAAGAAGGGAAAATATTATAATTGTATTTGGATGGATAGAAGGAGGAATGAAATAATAATTATAAATTTGGATGATAAAATATTAGGTGAAAGAAGGGAAAATATTATAATTGTATTTAGATGGATAGAAGGGGGCATGAAATAATAATCATAAAAAGGCAATTAAACCATTACAACTAAAATAATATTCACATTATTGCGGAGGCTAAAAAATCATATAGAGTTAATTGGGCTCTAATCCCACAAAATTTGTAGCACTATATATATTGTATTAAAAATTGGAAAAGGGTAAACATGAATGGGTCCATTAGAATACACCTAAAACCCCATTTTCATAAACTTCAAAATCAATGTTATCATTTGCACATAGATATAAAAAAGAGACATCAGTATGTTAAAAAAAAAAAATGAAGAATAAAAAGCTAGAGAAAAACACTAATAAATATATATAGAAAAAAAGTATTTTAGACTTGTCAACAAAATAATAAGAACAAAAGTGTCTAGACACCTAAATTTTATTCTCTTCGCTTGAGTTACAATTATTAGATAAATATATTTTGGCCTCTTGTGAAATATATTCGACTCAAATATTGAAATAATCAAAATACATGTGGCTACTAAATATCAAAATCAAAAGTATCAAATAAAAAAATAAAAAATAAAACAAAATCAAACATGATTGATCGAGCTTGTTCTTTTTAAATCACAGTTAGGTTCAATTAACACGCCACAAAGAAAGGAGCGTTCTGGTTCAATCAACCAATCCTCTGCTTTATAGTGAACACACAAAAATGTTGGACGGCGAAGAATTGACAAGATACAAATTAATGTAATGCTACATATCCATCTCTCTCCATCTCTTTTTCTTTTGGCATAATAGTGGTTTAAGTAAAGTTAAGTCCATTTTCTTTTTAGTCCTTAACTGTTTTTTATTTCAAATTTTTACCTATTTGGAGTTTGTTACGTTAAAAAAATTTGGAGTATAAATATTGAAAATTTTTTATCTATACTGTGTGTATTAGTTACACACAATGGTCATATTGTGTTATATTTTTATTAATCAACTAAAGCACACTTATAGTATATGTCACACATTTAACAGTTAAGTATAATTTTCTACATGTAGACAATTTTTTTATCTAAAAAAATCAATTTTTTATCCAAAGATTTTTGTACTATACTGTTATGTCTGAAAGTTAGTTGTTGTTCATAGGTCATAATATTTAAGTTATATTTCTTTATGATTTTTTAAAAAAATGTTTAAATTATATTTTGATCTCTCAAAATATGAAGTTATAACGAAAAATGTGAAGCTATTTATTCCTCAAAATACATTTGCATCTCTTATTTGTTCGCTGTTAGGATGGTTGTGGTCCACAACACTTACCGTAAGCTGAGCAAGTCAATGGAAGAAGCAAACAAGAACAAAATTGGAAAAGATGGTGTAGATGTAGAAAAAATAAAATTTAATTTCTTTCTTTTAATTAATCTTTTTTTTTTTTTTTAAGATGTTTATTAGCTCCATATTAAGAATTAGGAAAAGAAAATTGTAAATTGAAGTGTTATGACTTTTTGAGAGTAGTTAATGTATTACGCAATATAGTGAAAAATTTAAGTATTTAAAATGTATAATTTCACTAAATGATTTACATTTATCAGTTAAACAGTTAAATTATTAAGACTTTAAAAATTAAATATATACATACATACATATATATTATAGACACGTAGAGGTAGCTTAATTGATGATAAATTAAAGTGTAGGCCACGACTCTGGTCTCTAAAAAAATGTGGAGCAAGCTTATATGCTAAAGGAGTTCTTGGTATATCACCGCAAAATAATGCATCTTGAATCTTCTAAACATGCCCCTTTCATGGCAATCACCAGGATCTTATTGTCCTTGTTTACCTTTCCTTTCCACACAAACCAAACATCCAGAGACAACACTACTTTCAGTTTCTCCACATTCAGCTTGGGAATGACAGAGATCATGCTCCAGGGAAATGCAATTCTAACACAGCAAAGCATTTCACTCACCAAAACACTAAGTGAGTTAACTTTTGAAGGAACTGAAGACAGTACCGGCCGAGCAGTCTATTTCAAACCATTCGCGGATTTCAACACTCATTTTTCCTTTGTTATCAACTCTGAACAAAACTGGCATGACATGTTTTCTTACTTCTGATTTCTGTCGACTTCCTCCTCTTTCGAGTTTAGACACTGAATTTCTTGGTCGTTCAAGCGATGAGACATCTGACACTAGTAGCCCTCTATATGTTGCAGTGGAATTTGACACCTTCATATCAGAAATAGACACAGCTGACAACGAGCATATAGGTATTGATATCAACTCAATGAAATCTTCCATATATGTCGAATGGTCAAAGAATCAAATATATGATGGCGAAAGGATTGATGCTTGGATTGAGTATGATTCTAGCTTAAACAATTTAAGTTTTTTGGTGAAGAACGGTGATACAGAGTACTACAACTGTAACGCCCTCACTACCATCAACTCCATTAGTATACATAACTAAAGAATTAATGATAGTAAATGATCTCTTAACAACAATATTACAAGAAGTGAATACTAAACTTAATTAGAAATAAACCATTTACTCAAGAAATTTATTCAATGGCAATCGGCTCACTCAAGTACTTCCACATATACTATTTATAAAAAGAAATATATATATATATATATATATATATATATAAACTTAAAGCCATTTCACCATAATTACATCTCTTTATACAACTCGAGTTTGGCATAATATTACATAACAAATTCTAATGTCATTCTCTAATACTTCTAGAAATCTCTATCTTAGCCAACTTCTTTATCGGCATGGTCCACTACACTGTCATCTCTCAGCTGCTAACTAAGCAGATATTAAACATCTACAATGAAAATTTTAAAACAAAAGAGTGTGAGTAATTTCGTACGAAAATTACCCAATGAGTGGATAAAATATACTTGAAACTTTATCATGAGAAAATTACTAAACAATGTTCCCATTAATTTCATTAATAATAATCAACTGAATTTAAAACATCTTTTCATATTTAAATAATTCAAATATTCGAATTATAATTGCAGAAAAGCACTTTCTTAAATCATCAACCATAGTAATTCCCTTTTCTTTTATAAAAGCAATAGAGGCTCAAAAATCACATAATTTCATAAATAAGTTTACTAAATAAAATGAATCAACTTGCCCTATGCCTTTATTATCCTAATCTCAACCATAAATGAATCTTCTCTAATTTAGAGGATATATTAAAAGCGCAATAAAATTAATTAAGCACACTTGTATAATACACTTAAAGCATCATAACCAAGCTCATAATAAGAGCATCATCAAAGTACATACTATCCATGATACCATAATCTCCACCATACAATGATTCACAATCTACTAAATTTCAAATGATATGAATCAGTACACAACTGACTACGATGATG
>CATIWO010747833.1:0-11380 GCA_949673435.1 Macaranga tanarius | reverse complement strand
TTTTCTCTTGATCTCCATGCTTTTATGTAGTTTATATTGATGCCATATTCTTCTTTCATGTCTCTCATTATATCTACTGGCGAGTATATAGTTTTGACACTCTGGTATTTTGATTTTATGCAGTCAGCAACCAGAGTTGTTGTTGCTTGTCTTTGGTCTGCTAATCTGATGTCCATGCTGCATGTGTGGATTTTGTTGAACTTTTTAATAATAAATTTGTTTGTTTTCCATTTTTTGAAGCTCTTATCACCCAACTGCATTTTTCATCCAAGCATTTAGCAATAAAGTTGAGAGTATTTGTCTTAACAGTTCTGTATTGGAAGTGGTTCTTGACAGCAGTAAGTCTTAATACTTTTTTGAATTCTTCTTTGCTGTTGTGTATTACACCTTCTTCAGGTTCTGTTGCTGTTTTGTTGCAGATTATTGATGATTCTTCACTGCCATCTTTCAGTAGAAGGATGTCGGTCATTATTTTTGCATAATCTAGATAATCTGAATTTTGATTATTTGATTTTGTGTTTGTTGAGTTGTGTTCAAAAATTGATACTAGATCTGTTTGAGTTGTTGATTTTTATTGCAGCATGTTGTTGTTGAAGCTTTTTTCTAGAAATTTCTTCTTCTCAACAGTGATGCATAGAGGAAATTTGGTCAAATCAGGCTCTTTCTTCTTTATTCACAAATAGAAAAAAAGAGTTGCATTGTCTTATACTTTTAAAGGTGGATAATTTTCTCTGACTTTGTACTGTATGACCATTTGCTGAAAATCTGTTTGGATTCGAAGCCTCTTTGATATTATTTTCAGCATTTCATGAAAGCTGCAGTTTGGTTGTATTGTAATTCCTGTCACATCAAAATCAATATAATCTATTGCTTTATTCCAGTTCCCATTGTGATGAATGAAGACTGGTATGACTTCCATTGTACCTATAATTAAAAAATCAAAGAAACTGGTTAGTTATTTTTATTTTATGCAGTATTACTTATTGTTACTTTTTTGTTTCTCTTTGATTTTCTTTGATTCTTTTGTTGTTTTTGTTGCTTATTTGTTTCTCTTTGTTGTATTAAAGTTTTGTTGCTTATTTGTTTCTCTTTTATTTTCTTTGATTCTTTTATTGCTTATTTGTTTCTTTTTTATATCTCTTTGATTTTCTTTGATTCTTTTGTTGCTTTTTTATTTCTCTTTGTTTCTTTTTGTTGAAAAAGTATTTATATAGTGTAAATCAAGTTTTAATGTCTTTTATAATCATGATTTATTGCTTTTTATTGACAAAATATGATTACAGAAAAATAGAAAAGCATATCTGATATGTTTTCGAGGTGCGTACCTATTTTTGTGAATGATTATTACTTTTGATCTTCAATGCTGTTTCGGTTATTGTTTTAATGTTGATTTCTCTGATTTGTTGAAGAATGCTGTTGCAGATTTAGGTTTTTCAAATTCATAAACTTGATTTGTTGAAGACGCTTGTTTTCTGTTTCCGTCATAAAATTCAGAAGAGAAAATAGCTGAAATCGATCGGAGAAGGAAGTTGATCTGATCGTGAATTTGATTGACTAAAGAGAAAGTTGAAATTGATTGGAGAAGAATTTTTGGTGTTTGAGATCGTGGTTTTCTTGAGTGAGCTTGTTTTCCGTTTCTTTTTAGGAATCAGTGTTTGTTTTGGAATGTTTGTCTTTTAGCTGAAAAAGGTTAGCTTATATATGGCCTAGATTTGAAAAAAAAAACTTTCTTAAAGCTATTTTTGAAAACACTTTTGGTCAATGTGGCTTTTGATATTATTTTTGGTTTTCTGGCTATTTTTGAAAAAATTCCCTTTAATTTATGAGTTTGATATTTAAATTTGCAGATTTTTACAGAAATTTGATAACTAATCTTATTAATTAGTAGTCTTTAAAATTTTTTTACATATTATTTGTTAATATTTATTAATAATATAAATAAAAATACAAATAATAAAATATGTCAAAAAGATACTTAAACATACAATAAGGGTAAAGAAAATTTTTTTATATTAACTATGTTTTTTGTCGGTAAGGGGAAAATAGCATATAGTGCTAAAATTAAAGGGGAAATTAATTGACTTTTAGAAATGTAGGGACGAAATAGTGAGTTTGGACAAAACTTATAGGATGTTAATAAATTACTCAAAAAAATTATAACTAATTTTTCATTAAATTTGAGTTTAAATGTGCAAAATATTATATAAGGGATTAATTGCACCCTGGCTATAAACATTAAGGCTAAAAATGGACCTTTGCCAAAAAAGAATAACTGCATTAAATATTCTATACTTTTTAAAGAGTGTGTAGGTGAGACGTGCTTTAGTGTGCGATTGGCACAAGTGGAACTCTACGCCTTAAATTTCTTTTGTTTCTTATAAAATTTCCATGAAAACTTTTTTTTTTTCATTTTTAGCTCCTCTATTTCTCTGCTGTCCATCTCATCTTTTTTTTTTTATTTCTTTTCTTTCTCAGAAACCTTTATTGCAGCCTCCATCTCTTTTCTTTTCTCTCCCTAACTTGCCTACAATTATCATCTTTTTTTTTTGAAAAAAAAAATTACCCTTTGGAACTCCAAGGCAAAAGCTTATCCCCTTCTCTTTAGATATGGAAAATCTTGTAGGAAATAGTTTGCAAGAAAGAAAAGGTTCCAAAAACGCCAAAACAAAGAAAAAACCTATGAAAGTTGTGTACATATCCAATCCCATGAAGTTCAATATCAGTGCCTCTGAATTTAGGGCTCTAGTGCAGGAACTCACTGGCCAAGATTCTGAATTGCCTGCTGACCCAAGTAAGTATATCATGTATACTACTGATGATCATGTCGGTGGTGACAATCAAACGGTTCTAAATCATGCATCATCAAAAACTGATGATGATGCGCTAGAGGTCCCTACAGGACTGGATCTTAGTGGTAAGCAACAACAGCCTGCACAGATACAAGATGATGATGAAGATTCTTCATTGTTAGATTCATCAACGTCCTTTGATGATTATTTCATGGCTCCGATGTTTGAGACTAATTTTTATCAACAGGGTTAATATATAATGTCTTCAAGACCGTTGTATGAATCCAGCTAGCAGTTGGATAATGTCCTAAAGTTTATATGGCTCGAATCTAGCAGTAGTAGTGTGTGGATGTGCTAAGAATGAAGCGGTGGCTGCCCTTAATGATGCAAATATAATTAATTTGAGTAAGCTCTCGCTCTTTTTCTCTCCATTAGCTTTACCTAGTTATAGTATTTATGATGTGTCTTAATCCATATGTCAATTTGTAATTAATCATGCTTTCTTTATGTAATTACTAGTTTAACCTTGCCTTATGAAGCTTTGATCTTGTGTGCACATGAGCTTCTTTATCATTTGTGTTGCTATTTTTTTTTTTAATATTTCTTTGGCTAAGATGTCTTCATGTGTCATGTGTAGTGAAACTGAAGGAGCAATATATCGATTCAAAGAACCACAGCGCAAGAACCATATATTTTATAGTGTTAGAGACCATGATGTGAAAACCATGTTTATCTAGATTGCTAAGCTTGCAACCAAGTAAAGGAAGCATATAGTGTTAGAGATCATGATGTCAAAACCATTGTTTATTAATTAATTTGGTAGCATGAACCAAATATACTGCGAAGGTAGTGTACATACTGGTTCTGGGTCAAGTTGATCTTTGAAAGGACTTAAAAGTGACTCGTATACAGCTAAAAATATTTATTACAGGAAGATGCGTGTGTGATAAAGAAATAGAAGTTATCTCAAAAGGGTTTCAATGAAGTCCATTAATTAGCTATGTGCTAATTACTATCGCACACACCCACACACATTATCTTTTTTGTGTCTTCATGTGCAAAAACATGTGTGTGATTAAACATAAAATGGATTTATAAAGTTTCTTGTTAGCATTTTTTTTTTCTCTAAATGAAAAAGAGAGGCCCAATTTTTATAGTACTGTGACACACATGTATCTGTTAGAGATTGAAAAACAAAAGAAATCCACCATAAACTGTTTTTTGTAAGCCGCCATAGCTCTCCAACTTGCATTATTATTATTATCATCATGCTTGTAAGATTATAAAAAAGATGTAGCTTTTGGAATATTATCATATGCTTTTGTCTTTACCATTTATATTCTATCTAGGGTTCATTTTCTATATGTCTCTCCCTCTTGTGTGTGTCTATATATGTTCCTGCTATATAGTGATACTTTCATAGTGAACATTAGTGCTAGTGTCTTTCTCAGTCCATGGAGTCCCATGAGAATGACACTTTCCTCTTCACATATAGAGGATTAATCCTGACCAATACTTTCATTTCTGTCATATATATAAATAACAATAACAATACTATAAAATGAAGGGAGGAAGAAACATGCATGCATCTGAAATAAATAATTTGTACTTCAGTACTTCATCAACAATCCACTACTGCTGTACATGAATCTAAACCATGCACAGTTGATCATTGAAGGTTGTGCTATAGCTACTGATCATGAACTGTTCACTGCACTGGGAATCTAGTATTCATATTATAATATGAAGTAAATGTGACCTTCACCTAAATTTGGTGATTGTTAGTGGATACCTGGTAGAAATGTTTCAGTCAATTGAAAAGAAAAACAAAAAGAAAAGGAAAAGCAAAGCAAAGAAAAATGTAGCTATAATTAAGAATGTAAGTAGAACAAATGATTCTGTATATAATATGCGCTTCAGTAGCAAAATGATTGTGTATATAATATGTATTTCAGTAGCAATTAGCTCTTTATTTCTGATACTATCTATATTCTTTATTTTCGTTCTTATATGCATAGGAAAAGTGTTAGAGCTTGTTTGGCATAATCTACGAACTGATATTTGATTATGTTTTTAAACAGTAGTTGATAGTTGCGGAATTACCTATCAATTACCATTCATATTAGTTTTAATTTGAAATTTTTTTATAAATATTTGATATTTATTTAAATATGATTATTTAATTATGTTTATGTATTTAAATTTAACAGATGGTTATATTTTATTCTTATTATTTTTTATAGCATTAATTTTTTTCTCCCACCCTTTTTTACTTAATTCTTTTTTCTTTTTTTAATAGTCATTCTTTTTTTTTTTTTTTTTTTTTTTTTACGAACATGCAAATTTGCTATATTTACTTTTTATACATTTATATATTTTTTATAATTCATTTATATGTATTTTGTAAAATTGTTAAAAAGCACTAAAAGTGTATTGTTATATAATTTCATTTCATTTAATTATAGTATTTTTTAATATTCAAAATTCTATAAATATAAAATGTCTTTTTTTAAAATTAACGCATATAATTTAAGAAATATCTTATATATTATAATTTTTCAAACTAACAAACTCACAAAAATTAAAAATAGTGCACGCATGTAATATTTTAAGATTTTTAAAAAATAATAACTATAATTAATGTTAAATATATAAATGATAACAGTTGTAAATAGCTTTTTCAAATATTTAATATTAATCAACTACTAGTAACAACTATCAATTATCAAACCGTTTAGTTAAATATACTGTTAGTAGATATTAAATTATCAACAACTATCAATTATCAAGTGTCTGAGGAGTTAATTTTCTACTGTCGGGATTGACTGTCTTTTATATATTCTTATTGAATGTATCTCAATTTTCATCATAATAACTTTATTAATACTGCTAATTAATCTTTAAGAAAATAAGATAACAATTGGAAGGAGCAACAATATTGGAGTGACATTTTGTGGAATATCAATGGAACGGAGACTATAATCTTTCACTTTATTAATGTGACTCATTGTAATCAAATTGTTATAATATACCTAAAATTGTCTCATATTTATTAACTTCATCAAGGTAACTACTTCTTTTAATTTATTTTATTATTTTTATTCATGCATTCTGCAAATATTTCCTTTTTAGTATTTTAATGATTTTAAGATAATAATTTTTTAGCTTTTTATGGTCTATTGGTATTAAAAATTTTAAATATTTAAGATTTTTATAATTTTATTCAAAATTTTTAATTTTGACAAAAATGTTGCAATTTAGTCAGCATTGGCAAGTTTAGCACAAATTGTCACTTGGCCAAAATTAAATAAATATGCTAATGTGAAATTTATAAGATATTAAATTTATCCTTTTTAAATTACAAAATCTATAAAAATATATTAGTGTAAAAATCAAATTGTTATCAATTTTTTGAAAAATTTATCTCAATCTTTAATTTTGGTAAAAATATTATAGTTTTTAAATGTGTATTATTTTTCTAGAAAAAAATGTTATTTTACTTTTAAAATTCATGATAACATATATAAAATAAATCAATAAATTTCAAACACGAGTTAAGTTTGCATTATTATGATTGAAATATAATTTTTTTAAGACAAAAAAAGAATGTATACTTTTTCACTAATTTAGCTATTAGAAATATAACCACAAAAATATATTCTTCTACCATATTTTTTCTATTTCTCCTTATTCTCTATTTTCTTTAGAAATATTATAAAATAAATTAATAATTATGTTAGTTATATTGTACATACGAAAAGTATATTACATATAACTTATTAAATATGTTAAATATTTACTTATTATATTTACAAAATAAATTTAATGATAGTTTTTTCTATAAGTATATGTTTTTGGACTTTTAATTTTTTTCCCAATCGCATCTTTTTCCTCTAAAATGAGACTAAATTAGACATTTTTCTTAAAAATTTTTAAAATCAAGTTCTTAAAATTTGTTAAAAATTAGACATTTTTCTTAAAATGAGACGAAGTTCTGTAAGTTAGTTCTTTTGCGAATATATGGACACTTCATCTAATTAACAACCATCTAAATAATCATTGATTAGTACTTGGGTAAATACAATCATCCATATGCTTACAAGTGTAAGTGTGCCCAATATCTTAAAGATTTTTAGAATTTTAGTATGATATTAGGGCTAAATAAGGCTTAAGAGGAAAATAAGTGAAGTTTGAAAATCTCCTAAAGCACAACTATAAAGTAAAACTACCAATGCGAAGCCGGTGTCAAAATTTAAAGGGGGACATAAACAACATTCAAGATATTTAACAATTACATTTGTAGCCTAACTCAAGTGGCAAAAACCTTTACTCTTAGAAGAGAGAGGTTTTGAATTCAATTTTTCTCCCTACACTGGACATGTGAAATCCCAATTTATAGTGATAGTTTATAAAAATAGTTTTCAAAATATACTAACTTTTAACAATTAACAACTAACTATTTCTCTTTTCATTCCAATGATATGGATCCCATATCACCAGTCCAAAAAAAAAATTTAACAATTTATTGCTTCTCAAGCAAAGAAAGAAAGAAAGAAAGAAAACGGAATCAATTAATTTTTTGAAGGAGAAAATTAAAGAACAACGGGCCAAATATATATTTTTCAAGAGAAGATTGTAACTTTTTCATCATGTACCGTACAATAAAATTAAAGGGGTCAATTTATATTTTTCAATGGAGTAACTATAAATTGTTTTATTAAATATTGTTTTGCTTACAAATCTTAAATAAAAAAAAAAAAAGAGGGGCAATTACCCCTCATTTGGTCGTGCCTGCACCAATGAACGCGACCATGTTTGTAATTTGAAAATAATTTTATTTTCTGCGTTTTCTTTTTTTACACAAAATATTTTATTGATCATATATTTTTGAAAATGATGATGATACATGTTGCATCAGTCAATAGCTTGCGGATGCTAAACAAATTTTTTTTTTTTTCTTCTCATAGTTGAAATTTTAAAAAATTAATCAAACTCAGATTAATTTTAAATTCCATATTATGAAACTAAGTTGAGCTCAAATTATAACCGACTCAATTACACCCGCCATTCAAAACTAGGTATAAGAATAAAGATAAAGACAAAGACATGTACGACTAAAAAAAGTTAGCCTTTGTAAGCTGCATTGAGCAATTTGGACCCCCCACCAAGCTGTTGCCCGTAAAGCATTTGGATTTTGGAGTATCTATAGCTTCCATTTTCTTTCCAGAGAGCAGAGGTACGCTTAGTACCTTTGTCGGCAACAATGCACCAATTGGAGTGTTCGGGGAATTCTTAGCTGTATGCAACTATACAGCAATTGGTTTGGAGGAAAAGTTTAAGGTGTTTAGGCAAATTCTTGTCACCATATATATATAATAAAGATATTATTTATTTATTAATTGATATATAACTCATCTTTAAATTATTTTAATTATTTTATAAAAAATTTAAATTATAAAAATAGTAATAATTTTAAAAAAATTAGTGACTTATGGTATTTGTGAAATACTTTTGTAAATTATACAACATTTTTCATAAAATATGTAATATTTACACAGAGAATTTGAAAAATGAAAAATACAAATCTTTTAAAAGCATAATCTATTCTTTCAACTACACATCTAACCTCTTAAATATTAAACTCAAAAAGTATTTATAGTGTTGGATTGAAAACTAGTTGTTAGGACAGTATCTTCAAGCTCTACACTTTTCCTCCTTTATCAAATGAAATTTTAGCTTTTTCAAACTTGGAGGTATGCTCACAATTGAGAGGAGAATACTCACATTCATGACCTTTAAAAAACTAGCCATTAGGGTTTGATTTAGCCATTAGAAAGGCTGCCCGGAAGTTCATGATGCTCCTCACAATTGTGAGGAGGATCATGAGAAGTTTTGACAATAAACTTCACTTGATTCCTACTTAATTACGATTATGACAAGCTTCTTTACGGTCGTGAGTAGGATCGTAAAGAGTTTTCTCTCTTCTTTAGCCTTTTTGTTTTTACTTTCATTCATTACCCATTAAGTGTCATTTTGATCCTAACTTAAATACACACTTAAAAACATAAATTAAAAGTTTAAAATTGATTATTAAAATTAAAATCAAAGTTAATTAGAAATTGATCATGGTCAGCAATCTCTCCCTTTTTGATTTTAACAAATAATTTTAAATTACAATAAAAAAATCACAAGTGTAAGCGTGTGTATTTGTTAATCATACTCCCCCTCAACATACTAAGGGATTTTAAGAGTCTCCCTTTAATAAATGCTTAAGTGAGTATCAACCCGAGTCATATAATTATGAAGACATTTAAGAATCATATTTGCTAATCATAAGTTACCCAAGCATTATCAATCATTGTTAGTACCAAAATAGCATCCATACTCATTATATCATTCAAAATACTAAATCTTTTCTCCCCTTTTGTCAAAGTAAAAGAAGGGAGGAGATAGGACAGAAATATAAGCACATAATATAAGGTGTTTGCAAAATAAAATGGTAAAGCAAACAACCCTTAATGGCAAATATCTGAGATAAAGTAAAATTATAGCAATTTATTTGAAATATTTATAACAAGAACATAAGAACATAACATCCTTAGGAAGAAAACAAAACATATGAAAATGCAATCCAAAGAGTACTTAAGATAAAAACGTAATGAAAATACATGTAAAAGATAAGTTGGCTTCACATTAGAGGAGCATATTCTCCATATTCCACTTGATGGCCTTCTTGATTCCATTGGCAATGGAATCCATGATGCTCATAGAGATAGTTTTTAAAACTTTTGAAATAAGGGAAACTTTTATTAAAATTATGCAATTTTGTAAAAGTTTTTTATCATGCAGATGCACTAAGTTCTCTTTGGATATTTTGATGTATACAAATTTATTAATAAATCAAATAAATTAATTTTATTAATTTATTAATAATTAGCATAAAAAGCAATAATTAAATATACAATTTTCAGATGCTTGTATATAAACAAGCATCAATCATATAAAATCATACAAACACAATAAATTCAAGTAAAAACCATCTATAAACAACACATGATGTATACAAATGGTTTCGAGGTTGCCAATATTGCCAATTCTAATTATTTTTCCTTTAGCATTGTCCCCAATTGTCATAGTTCCTCTATCTTTAGCTTGTAAGGAGTGGAATTGCCTCTTGTCACCCATTATATGAGTTGAATATCTACTATCTAAGTGCCATCGATGCTTGCACTTGGTGGACTCTAAGCTCACCTACACATCATGAGAGCAAACAACCTTTTGGCTCCAAACCTTAATCGGTCTAGGTTGGTAGTCTCAAAATAGTCCTTTAATAGAAAGTTAAGATGAAGCTTTTAATAATAATAAATATTATTAATGTGTCCTAATCTCATGCAATAGAAACACTTAACATTTATAAATATATTTGTCTACCAACATGTACAGGTTAAGCATGATTATGATGAGTGTAAAGGTTTAGCATAAGCATGTGACTCACAATCATATATAAATTTTTTAGGCCTAATACCCATGTGTGTATATATCATGTTATATATGAATGCATGGTAAGATTAAAGTTTCTTAGCTCAGTTTTAAAACTTTGAGCCTTAGGGACATTAGCCTTTAGTGACTTTATCTTAGCACCGAGATTTTAGGACATTTAGTTTTGGAATTTCGAGTTTCGTGGCTCTTACTTAGAATAAGTGATGTGTGTAGCAAAGTCTTAATAAATTTAGGGGGACTTGATGATGTAGGGGCTCCATTTGAGCAACTAAGTCTAAATCTCGAGCTTTGAGATTTTTGACTATCCAAAAGCCTATATTTAGAGATTAATAGAGTTTTTAAGCTCTAAAATTTCTTTTAAAAGAAACTCATTTTCTGTAACACCCACCTTTTTTTAGCATGCGTATTTATGACGTATGAATTACATTTTATGCATAAAGGTTAGTAGACTTTATTTAAGTATAAAATTGGATATAATTATAAAGAGGGACCAAATTGAAAAGAAAGTTTGGGGCTATTATGTAATTGTCCTATCTTATTAAGGAGCTAGGGAGTATTTGATAGGATATTTAGCTATAATTATCTTGTTATTATTACTATTATTATTATTATTATTATTATTATTATTATTATTATTATTATTATTATTATTATTATTATTATTATTATTATTATTATATACTTTATTTAAGGGCTGTATTTTAGATAATAATGCAATAAGTTTATTATTATTTTATTCTTAAATTAAATTAAAATACAAAGGCAAGGTAAAAAAACTACTATATTAGATTGATTTCAAATTAAGTTGGTGTTGAACCCAAATCTTGAACAGACAAAGAGGTGAATTTATGAATGTTATGAGATTGAAAATTATATTAATTTTTTTAGTATGTTACTTTAATTTATATAGATGTAATTTATAGTTCTGCTAATAAAAATATATATAAAAAATAAATAATATAATAAATTGACATAATTCTAAATGTCACAAACTAATATATGCTTATGAGAAAAAAAGTTCAATTAAAAATATATTAATAAGAAAATAAATAATAAATACTTTTCAACAAATAAATAAAAATAAAAATAAA
>CATIWO010747768.1:0-19174 GCA_949673435.1 Macaranga tanarius | reverse complement strand
TTGAAAGCATGATTTGGTTGATGTGTTGACATGCCATGTTGTTCATAATCATGTTTAGCTATGTAAGAGTGCATGTGATATGATCTATGGGCTTGGAAGTGTTTTATGTTTGATGCAAATATTGCATGCAATGAAAATTTTTAAATTCCGCATTTTCATTGTTCTCTACACATACTTTCCTTCAATATTAAGCATGCAAGCTAAGGATGATGAGGTACAATGCGAAAACATCTTTCATACTAGGTGCATGATAGATAATAAGTTATTATGATCATTGATGGTGGTAGTTGTACTAATGTTGTTAATGCTAGTTTAGTTGATAGATTGGGACTGAAAACAACTAAACATCCTAGACCGTATAGATTGCAATGGTTAAATAATAGTAGGGATATTAAGGTCACTAGGAAAGCATTAATTTCATTCTCTATTAGGCATTATCATAATGAGGTTCTATGTGATGTAGTCCCTATGCATACTAGTCACATAATTATTAAGATGTCTATGGCAATATGACAGGCGTGTTACACATGATGGATTTTCTAATCGTTATTCATTCAAGATAAATGGTAAATCTGTTAATTTGTTACCTATGATGCCTAAGGAAGTGTGTGAAGATCAAAAGATTTTGAGTGAATGTGAGAGTGCACATGAAAAAGAAAAGGTATACAAGCAAAAGGAGAGTAGTGAGAAAAGGCAAGAGAGGCATGACATTAGAGAGGAAAAAGGAGAGAAAATAGAGAGGATGCACAATGAGGATTAAATTCATGAGAGTGTGCATGCAAAGGATAGAATAGTATGCAAAGAGTGGTAAAAAAAAGAGGTAAAAGGCAATTTCTTTACAAAAGAGGGTGAGGTTCGAAAAGTTTATCGAAACAGGCAGCCTATAATACTATTAATATTTAAGGATGCATGTCTATATTGTAACTCTAATCCAATTCTCTCTTCCCTTCCTAGTTTTTTTCAAGCTTTGTTGTAGGAATTTGAAAATTTATTTCCTGAATCTATGCCTGATGGTTTGCTGCCATTAAGGGGGATAGAACATCAAATTGATTTCAATCCTGTGGCATAAGTTCCTAATAGACCAGTCTATAGGAGCAACCCCGAACAAACAAAGGAGTTACAATGATAAATGGATGAGATGTTGTCTAAAAGGTTGATTAGAGAAAGCATGAGCTCACGTGTTGTCCCTATTGTATTAGTTCCTAAAAAAGATGGAACATGGTGTATGTGTGTTAACTATCATGCCGTTAATAAAATTACTATAAAGTATCGCTATCATATTCCTCGTTTAGATGATATATTAGATGAGTTGTATGGTGCATGTGTATTCTCTAAAATTGATTTAATAGATAATATCATCAAGCTAGAATGAAAATAGGGGATGAATGGAAAACTTCCTTTAAAATGAAACATAGTTTGTATGAATGGTTAGTAATGCCTTTTGGATTAACTAATGCTCCTAGTACTTTTATACGTTTCATAAACCATATTTTGTGTGAATTCATTGGCAGATTCATTGTTGTCTATTTTGATGATAAACTTATGTATAGTAAATCACTAGAAGATTATATTTTACATGTTAGATATATTTTTAGTGTTTTGTGTGCACAAAAGTTATATGCTAAGCTTGCTAATTGTATATTATGTGTGCCTACAGTCATATTTTTAGGTTATATTGTTAGTGAGCATAGTATAGAGGTTAATAATGAAAAGGTTAAGGCTATTGAATCTTGGCCTACACCTAAGAATGTTATAGATGTTCATAGTTTCCATGGTTTAGCTAGTTTTTATAGGCATTTTGTGCAAGATATTTCTAGTATAGCCACCCCTTTGACAGAAGTTATTAAAAACAATGTTGGTTTTAAGTGGGTTGATGATCAAGATAGGGTTTTTAATATGCTTAAGTCCAAGTTAATTTCTGCTCATGTTCTTGTTTTGCCTAACTTTGACAAAACTTTTAAGATTGAATGTGATGCTTTTAGAGTAGGAATTGGCACCGTTCTTTTGCAAAAAGGTAAGCCAATTGCCTATTTTAGTCAAAAACTAAATGGCATAGTAGTAAACTATCCAATATATGACAAGGAGATGTATGCATTAGTGAGAGCATTAGAAACGTGGCAACACTACCTATTGCCTAAGGGGTTCGTTATCCATACTGACCATGAAAGTTTGAAGCATTTAAAGGGACAAAATAAACTCAACAAATGACATGCTAAGTGGAGTGAGTTTCTTGAATCCTTTCCATATGTTATCAAATATAAGAAAGGTAAGGAAAACATTATGGCAGATGCATTGTTAAGAAGGTATATGCTTCTTACTACTTTGGATGCTAAATTGCTAGGTTTTGAGCATATTAAAGAGTTATATGCACATGATTAGGATTTTAGCAATGTGTATAATGCATGTGAGAAAGCTACCTTTGATAAATTTTATAGGCATAATTGGTATTTATTTCTTATGAATAAGCTTTATGTGCCTAAATATTCTTTGCGATTGATGTTAATTCATGAGGCACATGAAGGAGGGTTAATGGGACACTTTGGCATAGCTAAAACTTTGGATGTTTTACAAGAGCACTTTTTTTGGCCAAATATGAAATCTGATGTGTCTAAGTATTGTGCTAATTGTATCATATGTTTACAAGCTAAATCTAAAGTGCATCCATATGGGTTGTATACACCATTGCCTATTCTACATTCACCTTCGATAGATGTTTTTATGGATTTTGTACTTGAACTACCTAGGACTAGGCATGGTAATGATAGCATATATATGGTAGTTGATAGGTTTTCTAAGATGGCACACTTTATTCCATATTATAAAACTGATGATACTTTACATATTTCTAATTTGTTCTTTAGAGATGTAGTATGTTTGTATAGTATGCCTAGAACTATTATTAGTGATAGGGATGCTAAGTTTTTATCCTATTTTTGGAAGACCTTGTGAGCGAAATTAGGAACTAAATTACTATTTAGTACTACTTGTCATCCACAAACTGATAGTTAAACTAAAGTTGTTAATAGAACTTTAGGGCATTTGGCGCGTGCTATCATTAAAAAGAATGTGAAATCTTGGGATGAAATTTTGCCTTATGTAGAGTTTGTATATAATAGGGCTATGCATTCATCTACTCATTATTCACCTTTTGAAATTATGTATGGTTTTAATCCTTTAACACCATTAGATTTATCACCTTTACCTTTGGAAGAGCGTGTTAATTTAGATGGTGCTAAAAGGGCAGATTTTGTGTGCAATTTTCATGAGAAAGTAAGGCAAAATATAGAGAAAAGAAATCAACAGGTGGCGGATCAAAGGAACAAAGGGCCCAAACAGTTGGTTTTTGAGCCTGATGATTACATTTGGTTGCATTTACGCAAAGAGAGTTTTCTTATACAGAGGCAATCTAAACTACAGCCAAGAGGAGATGGATCATTTTAGACAGTAGCAAGGATCAATGACAATGCCTACAAAATGGATCTCCCTGGTGAGTATAATATTAGTGTCACTTTTAATGTTTCTGACCTACTTCATTTTGATTATGAAGGTGGATATTCAAGGGTGAATCCTTTCGAGGAAGAGGAAAGGGGGAGTGATACGAATGATTAAGGGGATCCTTCACCAAATTTGGCCATAGGAAAACTTAAAGATGGAGGTGGGAATTCTACTTCAACAAGCAAGGAGAATTTGGATCCATTTAAAAGGAGATTCATAGCAACCAAATGGATAATGCGGAATTTTTTAAAATTTTAATCACATGCAACTCTAGCATGAATACTAGAATCTCATTTAGGCCAAGAACACATCACAAGATGCTTACATGACTAAAAATATGCATCAACGGACCACATTTTTAAAACATCAAACAACACAAACAACACAAGCCAAGAGTCCTACAATCTAAGAGTTTAGTAATGCTTACAAACTCCTAAAGTGTGTAGCATGCTTGACAAGTTTTAGGTTGTTGTGATCTAAAAGCTCCAAGCTCCCCAAACGAGATTTTAAGAATGGTGAAAACTACCCACAAGCCTCTCTTTAAGAAGATAACCTAAGGTACTTTCTAGAACTCCTCCAAGCTTGAATGTGTATGACTTTGTAGCAAACTCTAATGGATGTCAATGATGGATATATGCAAACATAACACTTGTGTTTTTCTTTATCACTCTCTATACAAGATAGAATTTGAAGAAGAAGAAGAACACTCAACTCTTGAGAACTATTTTCCTTTTGATATATATTTTATGTATTGTAGAGAATGAGCACTTATTCATTAGTTAATTGTCTCTACAAAATCCACTAACTTAAAAACATGCACATGACAATAGTTTGAGTGTCTCACACTCAAGCTACATGCATGTGTGATCTTGAGTGTCTCACACTCAAGCTGGCTACATGTATGTGTAAGCTTGAGTGCCTCACACTCAAGCTACATGTATGTGTGCTTTTGAGTGTCTCACACTCTAAGTATATATATGCATAGCTTTTTGCTTAGGTGGCCTTGCATTTAAATAAGTGGGACTAGTTTGGTTACAAGTACAACCTTAGCCTTTGACTTCATTAACTCTTAATGAGTTGGGCTAAGGTCTTAGGCTTATTTAACTCTTAAATAAGGCCCATATTTATATACCAAACTACTTAAGACAACTCATGGGCTTATTTAACTCTTAAATAAAGCCCAAATCTTATCCATCACTTTTAATTCTTATGGTCCATCTCATGGCCCATATCCATACTACAATTAAAGGTAAATATCAATTTAGTCCTTAAACTTAATATCACATATTAAATCAAGTCCAAATTAATATTTAATTAATCACAATTAGTCCTAACCTTTGAATTTAGATTTCGAGATATGCTAGATCCCTGCACATGCGTAAATATAATTCAATTAATTTAATTAATTGATTAAACTCTTTAATTAATAATTATCATCATTGGTGCAACTCTTATATGTGTGACTTACTAGGTTCAAGTCTAATTGCCAATATGAAATAATATTAACACTTAATATTGTGGAAACACCTTTCCATGCTAAATGTGAAAATCCTAATTAATCACATTTAGTTCCCATCGGTCATGAGTGACCCTTAACATAGATGTCACGACTACCCAATTAAAAATGAATACTTTCCATAGATTCACAAGAACTATAGAACATAATTACCGTGCACTAATTACAAGATCCCGATATCAGCTAGAGTCATGGTTTAGTCAAACTCTAAACCCGATATCAGCTAGAGTCATATGATTGAGGCCAAGTTGGAAACATAATAAATGAATTGTCATATGCATACAGACATTTTTTACTTTTAATGTGATGAATGGTAATTGTCACATCGATGTCACTTGTATATGTGTTTGATGTGCTCTATACTTGTTATAAAATTATTCTTACATTAATAATTTATTTTTAGAGGCCTTATGAAATGCCCTCACGCTCGGGGAGATATTTTTTAAAATTTACTAAAGAATAATATTTAAATTATCGGCTCGCTTCTTTAAGAATTATGTACACTATTATCTTAAGTATCTTCAATACTTAATATACATAAATAATATATGATAAAATAATATATGAAATGAGATATTGTTTTTATACAGTGAACAGATAATTAAAATTATAAAAGAAACTCACGTACAATGCAAAAAGAGAGTCAAATAAGAATTAAACATTGTCTATGTTGTTGAAGTCCTACATCGTACTTCTTATATTTGTTATTGGTACATTATTACTAACTCTTTTATAATTCCAAATCCACTTGTTTACACTTTATTGACTCATTAAGTATTTTCTCATGAAAAATGGTCACCTATTCTATTTACTATCATTCTCAAGAGTGACTGATTGTAGCGGATAGTAATACAATTATTAGTTTGGCTCGCAAACATCTATCCAAGAGATGTTAGGAGTTGAACCTTGCTAGTGAATACTCTCTGCCATGAATAAAACAAGGAAAAATTTGTTAGAGCTCAATTGTAAATTTTATTTTATAATTTTGGTTGCTATGGAAAAAATGTTATTATTGGGGTTTCATGTATTAAACATGCAGTAGAAACAAAAAGTTTAAGCACACAAAACCCTCAAAAGATCTATGTAATTCAGTTTAATTAAAGATTGGTTCCAAAATCTCTCCAAGATGATCACAAGGTGAGACTGTCGGAAGGATGAGAGGGGGTTAACTCCGGTGACACCTTTCCTTGAGTCTTTCATACGTTCTATCGAATACAGACGTCACTATTCGAGTTACGTCCTCTACCAGTATCCATGTGAACAGGATACCTAAAAACAGTGCTGGTGTGCTAGCACCTTTCTCACAATTTTCTCTCTGTATTCTTTTTCTCTAAATAAAATGAAATTTGAATGATAAGAATAGAAAAACCCTATAGAAAAAGATGTATATATATACATCAATTAGGGTTTTACCAACCTGTTAATTACCAAAACAGTTTTTGGTATATTAATATTCACTTTCCTTTAAAAGGATATTATTTATATATCAAAAATGATTTTTGATATATGTATACAATTTCCTTTTAAAGGACTCAATTCAAATTTAAATTTAATTATGGTAACTATGACCATAAATAAATCACACACACACACACACACAGAATATATATTTATATATACAAAGAGAGAAAACTTCCTTATTGGATAGACATACCCAATATCCATTTTGGGCCTGTTCTAAGTGTGTAATCCTGTAGGTTCACTTAATGTTGGTAGTAGGCCTAAAAACTCATTTCTAGCCCACAAGTCATAAATGGTCCCTAGCAAGATATTATGACTACCCAAGTCATGTGAAGGTCGGTAATCTGACATAATTTGTCCCACAATAAATATTATAGTCTTTCGTCATATGATATCTTTGATTGAACATAACACATCCTTATATAATTCAATCATATTATTTCTCGATCTTAAGTAGACTGAAATCGATAACTCCTTATCAATTAATTTCAACATGGCCATGCATTTTATATTCAGTGTGACTTATTGAGGGGTCGTAGATATCTTTCTTATGATCAGTAAGGGACAAATTCCTTATTGATCACTCATGTTCCTCACATGCTTCATTTTATATCCAATAACAATCTATTATATCATCATGTTAAAGACAGCATTATAATGCATCAAAATATAGAACTTATCATATAGGACTCTGTAATGATCTCAAGTCGGAGGACTAAACTAATATCATTATGATGAGAATGGCTTATGACAATTATCCATGTAGTATTCTCATAGCGGGTCAATCTAGTACATCTTATGTACTTATGATTTGACTTAGTATATCATATACATGATCAGTAAAACATGATCATCAGTCAATCTTATACTAGTCTTCATTTATTATTCTTCCATAATAATGACCGACTAAGGATGATTTAGAATATAATTTAATTTTCATCTAAGAGTTTTACTATCAAGTCACACACTTGATGATCTTAAATAGAATTAACTACTCATGGAATTTAAGAGAGTCAAAATGATAAAAATGCCTCTTTATTATTAAAATGTAAAATGGCAAAGTCACAATATGGCCATAAAATAATTGGCTTAGGACACATCACTAACAGTTATCATATGATATTTATGGATTTATAATTGTTATTAGAACTCTAGTTTGTTAAGGTTATAGTCATTTTTTATTCTTTTTCAATTTAGTAAATATATATAAACATTAAGTGTATGATTTAATTTATGCCCTAATGCTTAAATAAGAGGTTGAAAAATGTATGGATGGTTATTTTTAAATTAAAAGTGATATCACAACACATCAGTGCAGGATAGGTTGTTCAAGCGTGCATCCATCTAATCGGGGTGCCGATGGGAAGGGGTATCACACCTTTTCTTCTATTTTAATCTTGTACTTCTCACAAAAATAAATAATTAAATAACTCAAATAAAAAATAATGATAAATATATTTCTTCTGGTAGAATTTTCTTGGGTAATTAAAAGAATAAATAAATGGCTAAATTAATAAAGAAAATACTAAAAAAAAGTAAACAAAGAATTATAATAAAGCAACAAAGTACGTAAAGAAAATGATTAACAATGGAAAATTAAAAAACATATTCATTTATCACTTCTTTAATCATACATAATTTATAAATTTCTCCTCAATTAATTAGATGGTATATTCTATGAGTTGTTAGATATAAAGAATGCATACTCATGTATGGAAATCCCTTCTTAATAAGCATACACAACTTGAATACAAAAATCTAATACAAATATAAATTAAAAAGAAAAATATAATTATGCATCTATTTATACTAATCAAGAAAAATATCTACAATCTTAATCTTAATCTTAATGAAACAAAGCATATTCTATTACTTGAGAAAGTTTGAAAATTTTAATTAAATAGCTTTAATAAAAACTTATTCAACAAAACAATTGTAAAATGTAACACACTCAAGAATATAAAAGTAAAAATTACATGTAAAACTGAAATAACTAAAACTTCTCACACACTTAAATCAAATGTTGTCCTTAATGTTTATAATAAAAAAATACTGAAATAAAAACAAGAAATATAACAAAGTACAAGAGAACTTTGTTTGAAGATTAATATGTGAATAGTAATTTATAAAATTCTCATGACTCAGTTTCATCTTATTCCTTCCTGCATGATAACATAAACACAATCTTGATTAAAATATAGGATAACTAACTTAAAATATAAATACCTAAAACAAAAATTACTAAAGAAATAAAGGTATGAAACTTAGGTTGCTTCTCAATAAGCATTTATTTTCAGCCATTATTATTAAGGTTTCATGTCACATACATGCAACGGAAACAAAGATTTTAAACACACAAAATCCTCACAGGATTTATATAATTCGGTTAAACTAATAAAATAGTTCCAGAATCTCACCAAGACAATCATAAGGCGAGACTATCGAAAGGATGAGAGGGGGTTCACTCTGATAATGCCCTACCTCTAGCTTTTTATTTATTTTATTGGACTAAGATGTTGTTGTTAGAGCCATATCCTCTATCGGTATCCACACGAACAGGATGACCAAAGCGGTGCTGGTGTGCTAGTACCTTTCTCATAATTTTTCTCTTTCTATTTTTCTTTTCTCAAAAAACTGAAATTGAAATCAATTGGAATAGAAAAACCCTATAGAAAAATATGTATATAGGGTTTTACTAAACTATCAATTACCAAAATAGTTTTTATATATATATAGAAAAATACTTTATTGGGTAGATATCCCCATTATCCATTTTAGGTCTATCCTAAGTGTGCAACTCTGTAGGTTCACACAACATTGGTAGTGGGCCTAAAATCTCATTTCTAGCCCATAAGTCATATGTGGCCTCTAGCAAGATATTATGACTACCCAAGCTATGTGAAGGTCAGTAATTCGACATAACCTATTCCATAATAAATATTATAGTCCTTTTGTCACACGATATCCATGGTTTATGTCATCCTTATATAATTTAATCATATTATTGCTTGATCTTAAATAGAATAATTTTGTAACTTCCTTATTAATTAATTTTAGCATGGCCATATATTTATATTCAGTTTGATTTATCAAAGGGTCTGTAGATATCTTTCTCATGATCAATGAGGGACAAATTCTTTCTTGATCACTCATATTCCTTACATGATTTCTTCTATATCCAACAACAATCTATTATATTATCCTGTTAAAGACAACATTAGAATGTGTCAAAATATAGAATTCATCATATAGGACTCTATGATGATCTCAAATCAGAGGACTAAAATAATATCATTGTAATGAGAATAACTTATGATAATTATCCATATAGTATTCTCATAGCGGGTCAATCCAGTACATCCTTTGTACCTATGATTTGACTTAGTACATCATATACATGATTAGTAAAATATGATCATCAGTTAACCTCATACTAGTCTTCATTCATTATTCTTCCATAATAATGACTGATTAGGGATGATTTAGAATATAATTTGATTTTCATCTAAGATTTTTACTATCAAGTCACACACTTGATGATCTTAGACAAAATTAACTATTCATGGAATTTAAGATAGTAAAAAATAACAAAAATGCCTCTTTATTAGTAGAATATAAAATGACAAAGTCATAATATAGCCATAACACAATTGAGCTAGGGCACAACACTAACAATTATCTTGTCTCTTTCCATGGAATTATCAAGAATATAAACAAATATGAGGAAGTGTCATTATAAGTATTTTCCTTCGCTTCTCTTTTGTGGGCTATTTTATGGCTATCTAATGAAGTGGAGACTCCACATCAAACTTTTGAATCATATGATATTTTGAAAATATAAAGATTTTCATATAATTTTTCGCATTTTTATGGATTTCTCATATATGATAAATATGATAGGATGAGCTAGAAAAAAATATGCTTGCTTGAATGTAAATAATTTAACTCCCATTTTTTTTCAATAAATAAGTCAACTAGTTGGGATTGAAAATTACGTTCTCACTAATTTTTATAGAATAACTTAGAAGTTTATTAGATTAATATTTATTGAAGATTAGATTTTTCCTTATAAAAGAGAAAATATATTTCATATTTCCTTATTACCTCTTATGTTGCTTCTTGTTGTAGGCAATTTAAAATTATACCCAATTGATCTTGAAAATTTTAAAGGTATGTGCCATGATCTTTTAAAATTTCTATAATTTGATAAAGCATCTTTTCTAACCTCATTATGACATCATTTAGTGGATCCAACATTTTAAGTGAAGATGAGTAATTGCATTGCCACTTTTGATTGTACTCAGATGGCGGAGCATAAGAATAAGAACAATAAGCCCACTTATGATCTTTTTCACATCTTTTACACACTTATATAGGAATAAAATAAATTAAATTGTGTATATTCTTGATCATATATAGGATTTCATGCATTTAAGATTGATATTTTTTATAAATATTATATATAGTTGGTTATCAATTCCTTATCAATGTCAAAATAAAAATAACAAAAGAGAAAAAAGTAAAACTCCTAAACAAACAAAAAGAAAAAAAATCTCTAGTATAACCATATTATAAATTATACTAATATGAATAAAAAATAGTTCCTGGCAATAGCATCAAAAATTTATTATAAAAACAAAAATGCTAGAATTGCTCAAGTAATATAGAGTAGAGTAAAGTATCGTTCTCACGATGATTGTGTTATTGATTACTAATTATATTTATATTTTAATTATCTAAGAAAAACAAATATAAGTTCTAACTAAAGTAAAATAATGTACAAATTAAGTAAAAGAAACAATTAAGGCAAATTTCTAGAGATTTTAGTTTTCCTAATTAATTTATTAGAATTCTGGAATAGATTATTTCTTTGATTAAATATATTGGTTAAATGATGATGATTATCCTAAATCACTTAACTCTCTCTCTCTCTCTCTCTCTCTCTCTCTCTCTCTCTCTCTCTCAAGTCTTCTTAAAATTTTCAACTAAGTTCTTTGATGATTAATTATTCCCTTATAGTAATTTTACTTTTATTTATAAATATGAATTATAATTATTTATGCTATAATATTTTAATAAATATAATGTGTCCAAGAAAATGAACTAGATAAGGGGGTTAAATTTAATGTGGAAGATGTAATGAAAAGTTATGATGGACAATGCTTGACATTGTTATTCTCTCAGAAAGTTCATGAAATACTAAACAATCTTAGAAAATGGTAGTGATAGACTCTTAGTTGTAGATCTGGAGAATTAATACTACTTCGTTGAATTTAATAATGAAATAATGTTGGTTCTTATTGGGGGACTTTGGGTCGTCCTTAGCCATTACCTCATAATTTATGCATGAAAACTCCATTTTGATCACACTTCGGATAAACTAAAAATTTTAATGGCTTGCCTTTATCTATTAGGCATAGCTTTACATTATTCAAAGAGATTTTTTTTTGTTTTATTTGCCATATGATTGAGAGAGTTGTTTGAATTACTATAATACAAAATCTATGAGTAGAGAAACATTTGCTTGGATTACAGTTAAAATATATTTGGAAAAACTATTATGCTCTTAAGTTAGGTTGGATGGAAAGTTATAAAAGATTGAATATGAGTTCTTACCAACTATATGTTTTACTAGTGGATTTTTTTAGACATGTAAATGGAATGTGTCCCCTACATCAAGATAAAGAGATAAAATTAATCAACGAGTCTTCAAGAGATTGACATGTTTATGGATGACAATAAGATATAACTTATGGTTAAGGAGAATTCAAAGTTTGGACTATAAATGGTGGCTACTATAAAAATGTTCATGAAGGAAGGCAATAGTTTTTGGAAAACTAATATTTATAAAGAATTAAAGAAAAAGGATCAAGATTTGATATTCTTGGAGAAAAAGGTATAGAAGGTAGTATGCTGAAAATGTGATCAAGAATACGAAGGATGATTTCGTACCAAATGTATTCCCAAACATCAAATATTGGAGGTCAAAGGATAATGTGACTAATAAGTCCTTAAATGTTAAAAACCTTAATAATCCTACAATTAGCCCAAAATGTACTTGATCTAGTTCTAGTTCAAAAACTCAATTCTAAATTCTTCATGCCTAACAAGAAAAGTACTATTTGAAAACATATAGGACTAAATATGGGTATAGTTGAAAAAAAAAGTATTCTATATTGGTTAGTTGCATATTCTCTAAGAATTTTGTTTTTTACAAAATAAATATCGTATTAGTTAGTTCCTCCTTAGGTGTGGGGTTCATTCCATAATATTGATCTTAAGATTATTTTTATGGGGATCCACCATGGTCCTGTATCTTTAGTTTAACAATTTGGTAGCTTTGGTTGGCAAGGAAATCGCTTTTGTTTAACTTAATTAAGTTCTAGTGGGGTGGTTTGATCGATAGTATTTAATCCGAAGCTTTGATATTACAAAATTATAATAGAGATGCTACTATGAAAATAAGATCTTGTCCATATAAGATTGACTTGCAGATTGTATGGCAGCTGCAAAGAGATGGTTAGTACAAATTGAATTCAGGGTATTTAACTTAATTAATGCAACACTCCCAAACACCACTTTACACGTAGCATAAGAAAAAAAAATTCTATCAAATGTTCTTATATATAGACAAATACTCATATATACATACATTGTCTAGCAATTCACACATACTTTATATACAACTAAACTTATACATAATGTCATCACAAAAGTTCCAAATGCATATGAAGGATAAAGGTCACTCTGGATGGCCGTGCCTGAACCTTGAGTTTGGCACTCTGGATGCACACGACCATGCATAAAAGATGCATGGCCATGCCTAAGCACTGAATTCAGTACCTTCACTATCTTTTTCTCTCAATTACCTCATTAATCAAGAACAACTGCACTCAATTATAATCCAATATTAAATAGAAATATCTCAAAGCATACATACAACACCACATCTCAATTACATCATACATCACTATCATCAACTTTTCCATTCTTTCATATAAATTTCATCCATCATTGACCATACACACCACACAAAATTCATTCATTATATAAACTCAAAGATTACATATCTATTACACAAATTAGTATCCACATAATTACATTCAACAATATATTTGGTACTCATAACCAAATTCACAATAGTTCAAGAGTTCACACATTCATATTTCATTCTTACTATTCATTATCCGGCCGGATTCATTCTCATATAAATACCTCACACTTAGCCTCATTGGCTATATTTCTCACAATTTCATTATTAATGAAATGGCCATTTATTGAGATAATCCAACCGACTCAGTCTCACATCACACATATCATCATTGGTAGCTATACGCCTGCATCAGCTTGCCCATCTTACAATCACAATCTCATTTATATGGCCATTTAGTGAGACTATCTGCCCGGCTCAGTCTCACTTCTCATATATCAATCATGGGTAGCTATACATCCGACTCAACTTGCCCATCTCACAATTATAATTCCTCACATTCCTCATATGTTTCACCTTCGTGTGAAACACAATATAACATAACATAATATAATTCAATGCAATTGCATCTCAATACTTCATTATAATAATAATTCACTAATTTTTTCATCCATGATCACTAATCCATTATCATATTCATAACATCAACACACACAATTATAAACGAAAAATATACCGTTCATATACTAAAATATATACCAAAAGTATTCCAAAAGTATACCAAAATCGTGAATCATAAACTGAAATATACCAAAAGTAAACCAACCATATAATACACACTTATATCATCATTTGCCATAAATCCTCATATAACCAATATTCAAAAGAAAAGGTGGAAACCCATTCCACATCACATTCACTAATCTAAACATTCATTCAATTTCATTAATGGAACTACATAATTATACACATAAAAGTTTAGTATATGTACACAACATATATAAGTAATTACTTACCTCCAAGTGCTCCTAACTTCAAAAAGGGTCTTTTCTTCTAATTATGAATGCCTTATTCCCTTTATCAACTCCTACATATAGTCATACATCAATCTCCCAAAACAACCATTACACTTGCACTAAATTCAACTAAATGCAATTAAATACTACATGTTCAATATAGTCATACGACGCACACACAAGTCCAATGACCATGATGTTACTACTAAACTAGAATTATGAGTCTACTTTCCATTACAATTAGAATTACTCAAATTAGACATGTATAGAATTAATTATGGATTTTTGAAGCAATTCGGGTACAACAGGGCCACTAGCATAAGCACTAAAATGTTGAGCCCTGTTAGGCCCTCTTATCCTTAGAATCAGTCAAAACTCAAAACATAAAAGTTTTAGAGAACTCCCTGAAGTTTCCAGATCATCTAATCAAGCTCAATTCAGAGTTCTATATCCTAAGTTATGGTCAAAACACTAGGACTAAAAATAGAGAAAAACAAAATCCGAATTTACCAAATATCAAAACTCAAATTCAATAAATAAAAACACAAGCTAAGCTTACTAATTGATACTTAAATTGATAAAAGGCCTCCTAAAGCTTCTCAATCCTTTTGTTAGACAACTTCAACATAATCAAAATCTCCCCACAATTCTATCAAAAATACTTTATTGTCTTCCCTCTCAAAAATCTCTACAACTACACAAACATACACACATATATACATATACACACAATCAATCAAACACACCGATGTGCCTCCTTAGGTGTCCTCCCCATTTAATGTATAATTATAACTAATAATAATAATAATAAAAATCTTGATAGTTATGGAACATTACCACCATAATACTCCTTCACCCCCTTAATGAAATGAAAATATTACATAATAACCCATAACTTTCCAATTGTGACAATCCACTCCTAACTTTCCTTGCAATTAAGTCCCTCTCTACAATCATACACATACCCAAGTTAAATTAAGTCCACTACTCTACTATATATAAAATATAATGTATACATCAAAAATACTTATACTAGAGGGTGGGTGTTATAATTCTCCCCTCCTTAAAGAAAATTTCATCCCTGAAATTTACTATTCACCACTTACAGAAAATAAGTATGGATTTTTTTGCTTCATTAGCTCCTCTATCCACCATATTGAGTTTTTAGGTGAATGGTGACTGCACTTTACCTTTACTATTAGAATCTCTATATTTCTCAACTACTTCACTTTCCAATCTAGAATCTCCATCGGTTCTTCCACATACGTCAATCCTACAAAATTCTCTACCTCAGACTTTTGTATCATGTGACTAGGATCTGATCTACCGTCACAATATAGACACATAAAACACATCATGAACAGAAAATAGTTCTCGTGGAATGGCCAATTTATATATCAATAGTCCCTCCTTATAATTTCATATTGTCCCACGTATCTCGGACTAAATATTCTTTTCCTTAAAAATCTTAAAATTCCCTTTTTAGCCTTCTCAAAGCCATGCAACTTCCCACACTCAAATGAGGCTCAAAACAACTTAGAGACACTTCAAGACATATATAACGTTATCACTTCATTCACAATTGTATGGTACTCAATCAATCACAAGTTTCAAACATTTATATTCATACTTTCATAGTCTCAATAGCTCTTTCACATAATAAATCTCATTTGCAAACACAAACTCAAAGTATATCTATATCAACACATCATTTAATATTCATATAGTCACCTTTTGTGATATATTTAATATTCATAATCAACTCACATATAAATGATTATATATATATATATATATATATATATATCCAAATATGTGCATTTGTACTTCATCGTCTCCAACTTCCACAATCATCAATTCAATTCCATATTAGAAAAGTATAAATGTAATCAATAAGTAATTGAGTACACATCATATGAATCTCAAATCTCAATACTTTATTTAATGTTTGCATTTATCTCAACAATAGGGATAGCATCCTTTAAATGTAATCAATAAGTAATCAATAGGGATAGCATCCTCTAAATTCACTTTATTAAAACTCATATTCTTTAGAAATTAAATCTCTACTAGTTCGGATTGAATTATTAGGCGCATTAATAATTCTCTCCCTTTCAACTTTTAAAACTCTTTTTTCCCTTATTACCGTTTCAGATACATAGTGTAATTTCCACTGAGTCTCTATATATTTGAGGTATCATTCTTTCCTTAATCTATAAGTTTATCCCTTTTCTCAAATCTTTTCCATTTTCTCCCATCAGTGATTACCTCTTCAGGAGCATGCCTTGATAATTTCATAAACTGCCTTTCATAGTCGACAATGAATAATTCATTTTGTTTCAGATCTTCTCTCTGTTCACATATTCATCCAAAATGTATTTCTCTGTAAATGCCCTTAGAAAATCTATCCATGTTAATATTACCTCTGATATTATTTTCCACCAGTTCAGAGTGTCTTGCTCATATAATGATACATCATAACTAATTCTCTTCTCATCAATACAATTAATTCGATCAAAAATTTCTTCCATATTCTGTAGCCATTCCAATACTATAATGGAATCACCAATACCCATGAAAATCATTGCACCTTGATCTTTTATCTTTTCATAATTTTTATCAACAATGCCATCCACTTGCTTTTGATTCATAGCTTTCACCCCTTTGATCAATTCTCTAATATACAAGAATATGCATATATGGAGGGGTTATAAATAGGAATTTATTCAAGCTCAAATAAAGCATGCATATGTATTTGTCTATAAATTAACTCTAGTAACTCATTTGGGCCGATAAGTTGAGCTTGATGCCCTTCTATCCTGACATATACAACGCACATCAATTATATATCAAGAATGCAACATGTTCTCATCTCCCAAGGGAATCTAATCCCTACTCTAATACCACTAAATGTAACACTCCCAAACATCACTATACATGTGGCATAAGAAAAAAAATTTCTATCAAATGTTCTTATATATAGACAAATGTTCATATATACATACATTGTCTAGTAATTCACACATACTTTACATACAACCAAACTTATACACAATGTCATCATAAAAGTGCCAAAATGCATATGAAGGATGAAGGTCATTTGCACCAAACTTGTTTCAGCCCACCTAAGACTCCAATGCAAGCTTATAGCTTAGCCTAATCGAGTCTTGAAAAATTAAGGCGCAAAGGGGTGAGCTTGCAACTCAATAAGCAATTACTAATATAATGTTACATATAAAACTTCTCAAGAATTAATTAAGGGACATATAAATCAAAATACACTAACTACAAGAAGTCTATTGGAAAATAAGATGCGCACGGCCGTGAAGAAAATGCATACGGCTGTGCCTGAGTCCTTAAATTTGGAACCCTAGACATGCACGGTCGTGCGCAAAAGCTGTATGGCCATGCCTGAGCCTTGAGCTTAGCATCTTGAACCCGTACAACCATGCAAAAATGGTATATGGTCGTGCCTGAACCTTGAGTTTGGCACTCTGGATGCACCCGGCCGTGCATAAAAGATGCATGTTCGTGCCTAAGCACTGCATCTGGTACCTTCACTATCTTTTTCTCTCAATTACCTCATTAATCAAGAATAATTACACACAATTAGGATCCAATATTAAATAAAAATATCTCAAAGCATACATACAACACCACATCTTAATTACATCATACATCACTATCATCAACTTTGTCATTCTTTCACATAAATTTCATCCATCATTGACCATACACACCACACAAGATTCATTCATTATATAAACTCAAAGATTACATATCCATTACACAAATTAGTATCCAAAAAATCACATTCAATAATATACTTGGTACTCATAACCAAATTCATAATAGTTCAAGAGTTCACACATTCATATTTCATTCATATTGTTCATTATTCGGTCGGATTCATTCTCATATAAATACCTCACTTAGCCTCATTGGCTATACTTCTCATAATTTCATTATTAATAAAATGGTCATTTAGTGAGACTATCCGCCCGGCTCAGTCTCACTTCTCACATATCAGTCATGGGTAGCTATACGCCCGGCTTAACTTGCCCATCTTACAATCACAATTCCTCATATTCCTCACCTTCGTGTGAAATATAATATAACATAATACAATATAATTCAATGCAACTGAATCTTAATACTTCATTATAACAATAATTCACTATTGTTTTTTCATCCATAATCACTAATCCACTCCCATATTCATAATATCAACACACATAATTATAAATGGAAAATATACCGTTCATATACCAGAATATATACCAAAAGTATACCAAAATCATGGATCATAAACTGAAAATATACTAAAAGTTGAAAGGAACCGGTCATGCAACTCACATACGTATAACACGTAGCGGAATAGTGAGCCCGACTAGAGTGAAATTTCAAAAATTTTCACTTGCACACCTCTTCATCCAATGAAGAAATCCAATCACCAAGATCTAATTTGCAATTTATACATAGCTAAACAAATATATACAAACATGTATATTACAACATCAAAGGATAGGAAGTTACAAAACATACATGCTCCTTTGATTCGATGAAGACCACAATAATCTACTAGATTGGAATGAATGATTCAACTCTTCAATAACATGCCCTAGTCACCCAAGTGTGTGACCTCTAGCTTGAAACACCAAGCTCCACCAAATCACCTTCTTCCTTGATTTAGTCAATATGCAAGATCCCTCTCTAATGACCCTCACCAAGAGCTTGCACTAACTTTAATCACTT
>CATIWO010747642.1:0-11242 GCA_949673435.1 Macaranga tanarius | reverse complement strand
TACATTTCTTTTGAAAAAATTGAACTTTTAATATGCTTATGGAGGATTAGTTTATGTTTGATCATAATAAAACAAATTATAATATGATGTGTAAAAACTTAATGATGATTCCACCTTATCCAAAAATACAAAAATAGCTTTACAAAATGTAAACATATATTAGGTTCCTTGTATAAGTCTATTATGTGTGTTCATTGTACTTTTTTTTTTTTTTTTTTGGCCAAAGGAAAACAATTTTGTGTTCATTGTATAAGTCTATCCATCATAAATGATTGAATATTTTGAGTGCGGACCTATATATGATAAATATTGTTTTTTATTTTTTTTTTTCGGTAAAAGATAAAAAAACACTACATTATTACATTATGTTATTATATTATTATATTATGATCAATGAGGGGCCTTCTATAATACCTTGAAGGCATATATAATTTTAATTTTTTAACCATTGGATTAAATTATAAAATATAAATTATTGGATTAAAATGATAAAAACAACCTACAATCTGTAAAAAATGTTACCTCTACAACGGAGAATAAATTTTGTAAAGGGAATTTTTTTTTTACTTAAATGCCTCAAACCCTTTTTTTTCTAACGGAGTATTTCTTTGCTTATTCTTGATCCCTCTAAAACTTGGTTCACCACAAAATATTAAATATAATGAATTTCATACACAAAATATATTCACTGCCTTTATTTAGTGGTTCACCACAAAATATTACATATAATGAATCTCCTAAAAATATCGATTGTGGTTGATAATAAAATGATATATGGTTAACCACAAAATGGTATATGTTAACCACACTGATATGAATTGACCACAAACTATCAAATAAAAATACAGATTGACCTAATTATATTAACATATAAAAATTTAATTTCACTTTCTGTTTGAATCACTGGAGGAACCAGAAAATGTCATAATAACAAATGATTGAATAAATAATTGTAAATTTACAAATATTTAGTAACTAACCTGAACTTTTGATGTTGAATATGAAAAACAGAAAGTAATAGTTGAATTTGAAAGATGAATCTAACAGATAGAAAGTAATAATTGAATTTGAGAGATAAAAAGTGATATAAATCTTTCAATTTTTTTTTTTTTTTTAGTTAGGGTTTCTATTTGATGAAATTTTCACTGGTTTTTTTTTTTAATTTAAAAAATGTTAACAAAATTATGGAATTAAAAATATTTTGATTTTACGTTAAAAAAATTACCGTCTAACCTATTATAACAAGTAACTTTTTAATTTTTTTTTTTAAAATTTTAACAGTAGCAATACCTTCAAGGTCTTGTAGAAAAATCCGATCAAATGATAGTAGAATTTGAACCCTATACCTCTTAATGCTCTTAAAAAGAAATGATCAATAAATCACATATCTCACTGTGTAATTAAAGTTTAATTTAATAATATAACCAATAAATAGAAATAATCCAATTGATATTTCAAGTTGAATCACATGTAGGAAGGTGTTGGAAGGTTTCAACTTCTTACTTTTCATTCTTGTTAGCAAAGGCCATAGAGGGGTGATTTTTGACCTTTTTTGGTCTAAAATCACTCCTATATATATATATATATATATTATCAATTAAATTCTAAAATAAGTGGGTATTCCAGATAGATTTAAGTTTGTTATTGTTTGTTTCTGTGGTTTCGCCGTCTTATTGCGGCGTTTAGTTTTTGACGTCTTGTTATGGTATTTTTTTTTTGTGTGGACAATTCAGACAAACAAATCATATTCAATTCAATAGAGATATCATATTCGATTATAGTCGTCAGTATGTTGCAGCACTAGAGTCATAAGTATCCTAATTATTATAGAATTTTTAAATGTGTATACTTTGAGCCAATTTATTATGCTATTAACTTTGGAGATGTAAATATTTTACAATTTCATTATTTAATGGTTTTTAACGAATTTATATTAATGTTTTTATCGATGTATTGCTAGTTTGTATGAATGAAATTATTGTTATTATAAACAAAAAAAAATATTGGAAGATTTATTAATTGCAATAACATAAAACAAGGAAGTTATGTACCATTACGAAGCAAACATTAATTTGAAACAATTTTTTTTCGGAAAATGATATATCGAGTAGACCGCGTTGTATATACTACGTATGCAAGTCTATAAACATTAAGTTATCAAAAAAGTATAAGAAGTAAATGGTAATTTTGCATAAGCCGCGATGTATTGTTTATATTCCGACACGCAATGTCTATCATTATTTTTTTCTTATTCATTTTTGTTTCACAAATTGGTGGTGGTTAATAAAATAGAACTTGTACTTGACGGCTGACGCTGATAGCTAGAGTAGTCATGACAGTTGTAGTTTGAAATGAAGAAACACAGAGAACCATGCATCAGAGAAGCATTTACCAAATCTAACATGTAACCCACATAACATATGAACAGAAATAACTTAGTTAGCTCCCATAAAATAGGTGTAAAAATAAACCAAAATTTTCAACATAGTAGATTCTATATACAAAGTGGGGATGTAGACTTTTATTTCTAGTGCGCTATATGTAGAAACAAGTATTATTTTTTACTCCTAGAGTGGGCGACCATTGATATATTGTCAACTTAGGATTAATATAATACCAATTTAAAAGCTTAATTATTCATATATATTGCGATGAGATCATGACTTTGGAATATAGGTGTACATTTTTATTATACAAATGTGTTTTGAGTTTGGCAAGCTTGATAGTGGCATAGTGCTTTTGCATCCAATAGCCGACATGATCTAAGAAGTAAGAACCTACTTTATGCCTTAGGATAAATTTTCTTCGTAAGTCCTTGGATATTGAAATTGTTGTTATTTTGTTAGCTATTATTATAAACTGAAAACTTGTTTCTCAAGGGAACTCGATACAATGGCTGAAAAAATTTCTCTTTAAGGGTCTAAATGGACTAGAAGAAGGAGTCTTTGTTTATTTATTTTTAACTAAATATCGATTATTGTCGTTTTCAGCTGTGAAATTATTAGTTTTTTTTTAACAACACTGTGAAATTATTAGTTGAAACCCTGCATTTCTCTAATGGAATAGTCATGCATCATTAGGGGTGAGCAAAAATAGCCGAAAACTAAAAAACCGAACCGACTGACTCAGTTCGGTTTTAATAATAAAATATATTAATTCGGTTTTTATAGTGAAAAAATCTATTAAACCAAACCGAACCGAACCAAATTTATAGTATATTATAAAATTTTATATGTATTTATAGTTCGGTTTGATTGGTTTAGTAATAATATTTTAAATTTTATTAATAATATTAGTTTCTAAATACATAAAGCTCTTAATAAAATTATTTAATGCCAAAAAAACACTAACAAAAAATATTTAAATATATTTAAAAAAATCGGTTCATTTGATTTTCTAAAAAATAAATATAAAAAATTAGCATTAATAGATCTTATAAATCTTATTAGAATATTGTAAAATTACATAAATGAAATGGGTTTAAAATTGTAAAAAATGAAAAAATTCAAAACCGAAAAACCAAATTGAACCAATTCGGTTCGGTTCAATTCTGTTCAACCACTGGTTTGATTTGGTTTTAAATCAAAATAGATTTGATTCAGTTCAGTTTTAGACATTTTAAAACCGAACCCTAATGGTCACCCGTGCATCATTATCCATCTCACATTTAAAAATTTTGAGTTCAAGTCAAACCGTTCCCAACATGAATTATTAACTCCCTTATAAAATTCTGCTATGAAAACAATAATACGTTTCCAAGTAAATGCAACTAATGACAAAAGATATTTTATGAAAAAAAAAAAAGATGAGACCCAATATACGATAGTTGCAGCGTGGAAACAAGTGAAAAAAGGGCTCGATTGTTGTCTACAATTGGGCTAGATTACTCTGGCCTCATATACAACCCAAAAGAAGATTGGGGGCTTCCTCTTCTATAAACTTTATGTTCTTCATTTTGTCATAGAATTATATGTTTTTAACTTTAGAATCTATAGAAACACATCAACTAAAACAAATGTATTAATTGCAGCTAAAATTTTCTTATAGCTTGATAATGATTCCAATCACACAAGTCAGAAGTAGCTAATTTATTATTGACGACATCCATTTAGTTAAAAGCTACCCCATCTCATAAGCTTTATTAGAATAAAAATTAAATTTCAGATCCCATAGGAGATTTGCACCTGGTTCAAGGTTTTTTTTACTCCCATAAGAAAATGTAAACAGAAGAGAGCGAAAATGCATCTTGAATCCGAGACACACTTTAAGGTGCTAAGCACTTCCTAATCTAAACTTTTGGCATCTATATAGAAAATTTTAGAATTTAAATTAAAAAATTTATTATTTATTTAGTCAGGTAGTTTTTGTGCAAATAATGGGATTGTTACTACAGTTTTTTTAAGTTTAAACCAGTTTATTCTGAACCTATTAGATTTTGATTAACCTAGTATAAAGAAAATATAAGTTTTTCATTAATTAATTTAACATAATTATATACACTATATTCTCAATCTAAAATATCATTTAAGTGAAAATAATTCATGCATATCAAATGATTTCAGCAATTATTAGTATTAAAACTACATTTTAATTTATTTAATACAATTCAATGTATATTAATTGAGAATTTGACAAAGCACGGCTAACTTTGATTTTTCTTTTTGAATTTGTGTAATAGCAATGTGCTAATAGATATCCTTGATGAAGATTAGATGTGGTTCCACCACAAATCACCTGGTGATGAATAACGATGACATAATTATTATGATTATTTCATGTCTAATCATAATAATTATATATAAAAATGATTTAAAGAAGCCAAATTAGCTAGTTCAATTATGAACCAATGACAAGCTAAAAATATTATACTGGGAATAGAGATTTTTTTTTTTTTTTCAAGGAGAGGGAACAAAAAGTTTTTTCTTTAAAAAAAAATTTCTTTGTCAAGAAAGAACCCCATGTTACATGGAAACAAAAAGGATTAAAATCCGATCTTCCCCTTTCAAATTTTTGGAGACCCACTTGAAGAAATTGTAGCACTAATATATCAAAAGTCAATGGTTCATGATAGGGTCTAAGAAATTGTAGCACATCCTCAATTCTCAACTTTTCTAACTTTGACACATCAAATTAATTAGATAGGCACATTTCTCATCTCCAATTGTTCAAAATTTCTGTTTTCTTTTTCCCTTTTTACATTAGATTAGGCTTATACTATGATCTACAAACTAACCCTTGAAATTTATGAATGATTCAATCATGTACATACCTCACCCTCCAAAGTGCTTAAAATTCCTCCCACACATATCTATCTTCTTACTACTATTAAGGTACAAACTCCTACAGCCTTATATCCCACTACACTTGATCATCACTCGAGGCAACATAAGCAATTTGAGCTTTGCCATAGTGTGCAAGTAGTTAACGACCAATATGCATTAACAGACAACACCATGGTGAAAAAGATTGAGAATTTGACCAAGCCATCCATCAGACTAATCAATCTTTAATTATGAGGATCACAAAACTCTAACAACACTTATCCCAACTAACATATCTATATATCCTTTTATTCAAGCTTTACACTATGCATGGCAGCTACATGGGGAAGGGAATGGAAGGTTTTTTAAAGAGAATGGAAGGGAAGGAAAGGGGAGGGAATAAAAACCATAAATATTATTGTGTTTGGTAACTTAATAAATGGGAAAGAAGGGGAAATATTTGAAAAGGAAATATAATTTTAAATTACAATGTATTTTTGAGTTGAAATATTTTACACCCCAATTTGGAGTGTAATCAATTTCACCTCCTACAAGGGGAATGAGGGAGAATAATTTTCCTTTAATTTCCTTTCCCCTCTATTAACTTTTAATAGTCAAATAACCTAAAATCTAATTTTCCTCCTATTCTCTTCTCTTTATATTCTCCTCAATCCATGCATAGTGGTGGAATCATGATAATACTACTGCAGTCTTTGAAAACATATGTATAGTAGAAAGTTTTCACAGGCAATGAGTAATCTTCATCATCAAATAAGTTCTTCACTTCATTTGGCATGCTTGGTGAACCAAGCTATCATGTCTCCATATGCCTCATCTGCACACTTCACAGCATTTTCATCTTCAACATTGTACCTCACCATCCACCCATGAGCGACCTTGGGAAATATCCTGACATGGCAATCAACCTATAAATAAGCAAACATCATTCAATTGCCAAAGTAAAACATAAATATCTGGAGACTAAAGTAGTCCGAGAAATTACATGCTACAGGGCAGTCCTGATCATGAGAAAAATAAAACAAAGATAAGAGATTTTCAATTATGTTTTTAATTAAATCTAGACAAATGATGCCAACATGTTGTAACCAATGCCTGTTTTAGTTGAAGATATGAGATGCCAATACAATGGTTTGTGAATTTCAAACCAGAAAGAATTATGCTTGTAATAGCAGAATTACCCGAGGAAAACAACAATATGCTGCAATATGGCAGTGAATTTCTTGTTTACTTAGCTTGTGCAGAACAACATTAGCATCACAAATTCAATGGTTTGTGAATTTCAAACCAAGAAGAATTGTGTTTGTAATAACAGAATTACACTCAGAGGAAAACAACAATATGTTGCAACATGGCAATGAATTTCTTGTTTACTTAGCTTGCGCAGAACAACATTAGCATCACCTAAAGATCCAACAGAAAAGGATGGCCGCTAACTAAATGTGCTAACAGCAAACAAACACTTTAAACTCAGACAACAGGCATCAAGTCCTACTACCTTGGGTTTTATGTTTAGGACCTTCTTCAAACTGTTTCACCAGTGCTAGTGGGGAAAGTTAGTCGACTTCAGCATTGGAACCTCAACCCTTGCAAATAAGTAATTACAAACGTATCATCAAAAAAGAAAATCCAATCACAATACCACTTGTTCCTTAAACAACTCCAAAAAATATAATTTTAATCTGAATAAAAGGGTTTACATTCAAGGAATAAAAATGTCAGGAGGAAAAGTGTGTCAACGAACTTAACCAACATAGTGAAAAATATAAAGAGCTCTGAAAATAAAATAAATTAAACATAACTGCCATCAACTTTAGCGAAAAAGAAATGATCTAGTTGAACTACCATCTTAGCTGAGAAGAAACCAAAATACATTAGTGAAGTTGTTGAATATATTGCAATACAAGTAAAGCAAATATTATAAAGTTAATTTGATCTAGTTGTAAATGTAATTTCGCATTGATGTTGTCTGGACTCTAGTTATGAAAAGGCTGATAGCAATTAATAAGACCAAGGTAAAATATGCAATTTGCCACCTGCAGCTCCAATTGCAGATGCACCTTTACTCTTTAGAGTTTCCACCACAGGTTTTGCATCTTCAAATCCCTTCTTCTGTAAAAGAATTGGAAAAGGAAGTACTATTGAGAAATTAGCATTGCATGTAACACCCACATTTTAGATGCACTATTCATGCATTAAGAATTCGTGGCATATGGAGTCTAGTGGTAGTATATGTCTAAGTATGTAGGTAGAGAGGGACTTAATTATAAAGACAATTGGGAGTAAATTGTCACATTTGGGAAGTTATGGGGTATAGTATACTATGTCCATTTCATTAAGGGGCTTAGATGTAATTGAGGTGATATTTGATTATTATATTAGAGTATTATATTATTGTTATGTTATTGTGATAAATTAGCATTTATTATAATTATTGGGCATTTAATATTAGTAGACTTTTGGGGTGTAAATTGTTGGCTTTTGATTGATTGTAGTTAATGTGTATATTGTGTGTGTAAGTATATTTGGGAAGTGTAGAGATTGAGAGTAGTAGAGAAGAGAATGTTCTCGAGTATTTTTGAAGAGTTGTGATCTTGTTGGAGCTAGGATTTAGGAGGCATTAGAAGGTTTATATCTCTTGAAGCATCTATTTGGTAAGCTTTTCTTGTAATCAAGTTTTTTAGTTACATAAGAAAATGTAAACACAACACACACTTTAAAATGTTAACTACTTTTTAATTTAAGTTTTTGGCATTTATATAAAAGTTTTAGAATTCAAATTGAAATTTTTACTATTTAATTGCCGGGTTAATTTTGTGTAAATGGAATTGTTACTTAAGCTTAAATTACCATGTAGAATTTATTAATTTTAGTTAATTAAATTCGATTTGAATAAAACTATAAAATTAATAAAAATCTTTTAGTAATTAATCAAAACATAATTATATATATTATATTTGAAATTCAAAATATTTTATGAATAATAACAATTTATGCATAGCAACTTATTCCAACAATTGGTGATATTAATATTACAGTTTTATTTAATAAAGTGAGAATTTGACAAATCACGGTTAATTTTGATTTGTCTTTTTGAACTTCCATATTAAGAATGCGCGTGTGTGTTTTTGTTTTAGCATATTATATTAAGAATGTGTTAATAGATATTCTTGATGAAGGATAGATGTGGTTCCTCCAAGAACCACCTGATGATGAATAATGATGACATAATTATTTCATGTCCTAATCATAATAATTATATACAAAAATGATTTAAAGAAGCCAAATTAGCTGGTCCAATCATGAACCAATGACGGGCTAAAGAGATTATACTGGGAATAGAGATTTTTTAGTCTTTAAAAGGGGAGGGACCAAAAACATTAAAAAAATAATAATAAAATAACTTTTCCTTGTCAAGAAAGATAGTCCACCCTACACGAAAACAAAAAAGATCAAAATTTTTTACGCAAACGACAAGTCACCGGCCCATTCAACATTTTTTCGATCTGCCCTTTAGATTTGTGGAGATCCGCTTGTACCACTAATAAATCAAAAGTCAAAAACACATCCTCAAGTTGAGAACTTTTCTAACTTTGGCGCATCAAATTAATTAAAGGAAAGGAAAAAGATTGATGTCTTTTAGAGAAACATAAATAGTATTGTTTCTCTAAAAATAAAAATTTTAAATTATTCATTACTCATATTAAATGTCTCCCTGTTAATGGGACAAATAAGTAATTATCTCTCACCAAATTTTGTCTTTATTTGGTGAGAGATACTACTATTCACGTCTCTCTAAGATACATGTATTATTATCCTAAAGAAAAATGTTTGTTGACGCGAAGAGATTGCTACAGTGATGTCTCTCGAACATCATTTTACATTTTTATCTCTGTGAAAAAAATTTCTCTTCCTCCCTAAAAATATTAGGGAGCAAAAAAGTAATTTTATTCTTCAAGTTTTTTATCCGTCTTTTTGCATGACAGTTGCGTATCATTCCCCTTAATTAATTTACATACACACATTTCTCCATCTCCAATTGTACAAAATTTCCATTTCCTTTTTAACTTTTTACATTAGATTAGGCTAATACTATGATCTACAAACTAATCCTTGAAATTAACGAATGATTCAATCATGTACATACCTCACCCTCCAAACCGTTTAAAATTGCTGCTACTTGAACAATTGTAGGCCTATTGTTCCTTGCATTGCTAACACAAGCCGAAGCAACTTTTGCCAATCTAATAATTGGATTCATATTAGAAGGAATTGCAAGTCTCGGGTCCAAAAGTTCACTAAACTTCATTTCTTTAATTAATGGCAGTGCCCACTTGACAAGTAGCCCTTCTTCATTTCTTCTACCAGTCAAAAGCTCTAACAAAACTACACCGAACCCAAAAACATCACTAGCCTTGCAAGGGCCACCACCAATCCCACTCCAATACTCATCATCCACATGCCCTTTAAGCCCTCTCTTTTCATTAGGTGCTAAAAAATGAAGCCCATAGTCACAAATCCTGGGACAAAACTTCACATCTAATAAAATATTTGATGCCTTAAAACACCCATGTACAACATTTGGTGCCATCCCTTCATGCAAGTACTGAAGCCCTCGGGCGGCCCCGGCGGCGATCCTCAGTCGCCGGCTCCAATCCAGTAATGAACCACCCTCAGAATTTTCATGCAAATAAAAATCCAAACTGGCCATACCAACAAATTCTGTAACAATAATTCTCTCACCAGGAGCCTGAGCAAACCCTAATATAGACACAATATTAGGATGCTGAGCTAAAGAAAGAGTCTTGAGTATTGAAGAGAACCCAAAACCAGCGTTACTTAAAACAAGAGATGGGTGTATTTTTTTCACAGCGACGAGCTCTTGTCTTGGCAATAACACAGCTGCATATACTGTACCTAAACGCCCTTTACCGATGATTCTTCGATGATTAAACCCATCAGTAGCAGCATCAATATCCGTTAATGAATATGTTGGTGCAGAAACTTTGACCGAAAGAGTTTCTTCAGATTCTGCAGGCTTCTTTCTACATAAGAAAATCAAAACCAGACCAAGAATGATAAGAGAAATTGCAAGAAGAGACAAGAAAACATAATATGCAATTTGCACTCCGGTGTTCATAGTTTTAGTTGATAATCTTGAACTTTCTTGATGTTTTTATGTGGTTTTGGTTGACACCTTCATGGGTACTCTACAAGATTTGTTGCAGAAAAGGGGCTTATGTATATATATATGTATGATCGGTCAAGAAGTGAAAGAAAGAGATAACAGATGAAAGACGTATCTTAACTGGCGTAAAATGTGTATGCTTTGAAAAATGGACATCTTTTTGGTAAGAAAGTTGGAATTCTGTACCTTTGATTTATGGTTATGGTTGGCCGCCCCCTCTCCTTGTACTTTTCTTTTCTTTTTTTTTTTTTTTCCTTTTTGAACAACTCTCCTTGTATTTTTCTACAAGTAAAGTGGTGATGAAATTTTTAACATAAAATTTACTTTGATTGACCAAAAACTTTTCTATTTAGATATATATATATTGTTTTATACATATGATTTGTCATGCTTAGGTAACTCTTCCTGATTAGTTCATCAAAACCTGCAATTTGAAGATTTTGTACATCTTTCGAACAGAAGATTTTGTATATCTGAAAATAAAAAGAAAGAAAAATGAATAATAAAGATTTTGAAGGATAATTTAAATATCCCAAATTGTGATTGAGATATTTGTTGTTGCTATATATACATCTGCCTTCCCTTTTGTGGATTGAGTGCAAGATACATATATGTTATATATATAAATATTTTGTGCTACATCAGTAGTGTAGTTATAACAACCAAGGCAAATGATTAATCCATTATAATTATTTTATCAGATATCGTCTGTAAAGTGTTATTTTAAGGAAAAAGTTTTGAATTTTGGTACGTATAGTGTATCATCAGGGGACAG
>CATIWO010747324.1:0-10428 GCA_949673435.1 Macaranga tanarius | reverse complement strand
AAGTTGGAAATGTATTTTCTAATTTTTCTAAATTTACAAAAACGGCCCCTGAAGTTTCCGAGGAGTTTCCTCGAGTTTCCGATACGGAAACGTTTCCGAAACGCGGAAACGTCTATTGGTAGAAGTTTCCATGCATCACAGGTGAACAGCCCTTCCCTTTTAGCCTAAAATTTGATTCATGATCCATCTATGCTCACAAAAACTTAACTGGTCAATGCAGCGGAGTATCTGGGAACAGCTTGAATGGCTACATACCAAAGTTCATCACAAATTGGACAGAACTTACAGATTTGTACGTAAGAATTAGTTTATAGTTGCCATGATATATATATGCGTGCAGCTAGCTAAATCGTGGTTCTGGACTTTGCAAGTTGCATATTGAAAGAAGGGAAAAGTACAAAAAAGAAAAAACTCTTGAGTTTTACATTTTGACAATTTATAGTATATAATTCGTTCATGACAAATTCATATATGTGATTTCTACGCTAATATTTTAAGATATATTGACTTAATACTCTAAGTTAATGTAAAATGGCATATGAGAGAAGTGTAATATTAACACAAATAATTACCACGTCAACGCTATATTATTATATGAGAAATAAAACTTCACAACCACATCATCTCCATGTCATATTGAGAGAATGATGACACATCAACTTCATATTACATACTAGTAACTTTTTTAAGGCTAAAGATATATATCGCGTAGCGTGATGGCTACTGTAGGAAGCTTTCAAATTTACATGCCTCTTAAAATGGAGGATCTTTTCATAATTTTCTTTAAAAAAATTTGTCAAGAAGAGGTGCGCAGCTATGCGTATCTTTGTCCTTTTCTTAATTATCCCATAAAGAATCATGGAATGACATGCATGCTTTAAGTTGAGTGCATCATGCGAATCTTGTTACATTTATCGGCTCGGAAAGATTCAAGTGGCCGGTTGTTCTACTAACAGAAATCTCATGGGAAATGATTTTCAAGGCAATCTGCCTCTCGAAATTCTTAGAATGCCAGAACTTGAGTATTTGTAAGTGCAATTCCATCTTGTATTGTATTTTATATAATTCTTTATTTGTAGGGAACAAAATGACCATTTTTGTCATGTTTCTAAGTCATTGTTTGCACAGGTGGGTAGTGACCTACAAAATGCCAGTTTCTCTTTTCCAGGACGTGAAAACATGGCAAACGGGACAAATATAAATCAATTGTTAGTTGCTTGTTACTTCTTGTGCATTTTCCATCACGTACAAGAGCATGGAAACTTCAATACTTACACAGCATATATATGAACCGCTAGATTAATGTTTGGCTCATGTTGAATATTTTAAATACTGATTACCTGCGGACAATGAATAGACAAAATCCTTCAATGGTGTCCACAGGGTACTAAGGAACTGCTCGATTAATGGCTCTATTCCTGAGTACATTGCTAATTGGTCATCGTTAAAATACTTGTAAGTTTCTTTCTTCTTCATCAGCCACAAGTCATTTTCCAATTGTCCATTTTGGATTTTTTTTCGTGAGGAAAAATGTTGTGACCTCTACATCTGTATTAACATTAAAGAAAAAAGTTAAAACAAATTTCATTGTGTTAGTCACTGAAACTTAATTGCAATTTAAAAAATAATTTCATTGTGTTAGAATCTAATACTTGGCGTTTTCTTCTGTCTTGCAGGGATTTGAGCTTTAACAATTTAACTGGTACAATCCCGGATTCTGTTAAAGATGTTACAATGTATGCGAGCAATACTTTTTGAACACGATCGGTCTATCCATTCGTTGTAGCAGTTGTTTCTGATCCATAAAAAAAATTTATCTTTTGAGTTTTCTGGCTTTTTCTTAGGCTTTTGACAGGCAATATGCTCGAAGGGCGAATCCCTCCTTCCATTGGTAATAGAACGTATGTATCTATATACATATGTTCATCAAATATTTTTCTTATTTAGTTCCTTACTCATTGACTTGCTATTATATATGTAAATGTGAGTGAAAATCTCTATACATAAATTGCGTGTTTTCTAATTAATATATATATATGATGAATTGCTCTATTACAGGGATCTCTCATACAAAAATTTCCCAACTAGGCTGCTACCCGAGGATACTAATGGGAAAACGAAAAATGTATCAGAGCCAATCATGTAAAGTGTTTGTTTCTTTTTTGTTCTTTGTTTCCTATAAAAACTGCAATTCAAAATTTCAACTTGAGCTTGTCTTCTTATATCCTGTGGACTTGCTTTGCATCATGTTGCCTGCTGCTCAACCAGCAAACCAAACAGGTAAGATTATGATGTATTTATAAGTATGCTGCAATTTAATTAGCTACAGCAGCGTACACACACACACTGAGCTTTCTCTAACAAATTTTTCTTGTTTTCAGGACTTACCCACGTGAAACCATCAATAGAAATTGTACGGGGAAATTAAAGTGTAAGTTACATGCAGAAAACTTTCTTTGTACACATTATCTTCGCATAGAGCCGGTAAGTTTGCCAATTAGATTTCTCAAGTAATTATTTGATCTTTGAAATGAACATAGCTCTCAACAAAATGTTGATCACTTATAGCTGCTTGTGTGCGTAAATATTTTCTAAGCACTGCCCAGGAGTTGTTTTGTTCTCTACAAATATATTAAAGCTTGTCACCTTGCTGAGGTGGTGTATCGATTCTTCTGCTGACAAGAATTTAGCAAACAATCATATTGTTTTTTGCAGATTCATTGTTCATAAATTGTGGTGGTCCAAATATGACCTGGGACGGGAACCAGTATGATGCAGACACAGCAAAAGACAAATTTTATGAAAGTGAAGAAGGAAAATGGGCATATAGTTGTTCTGGTAACTTCTTAGATGAATACTTCTCATATGCAGCTGTCGGTTCAAGTGATAACCTCAAAAACAAGACATGTGGGGTATCGGAACAAGATTTAGCAGAAACAGCTCGTCTTTGCCCTGTCTCTCTCACATATTACGGCTTCTGTTTACATAAGGGTAATTACAAAGTAAAACTTCATTTTGCTGAAATTGTTTATGGCAAGGATGAAGATTATAGCAGCAACGCCGAACGTATCTTTGATGTGTACATTCAGGTAATATATCTTTACTTATTTGTCTGGTTGACACCTTCATTATTTGTACTATTGTCATCATTGAATTAATTAAGAACTAGCTTCTCTTAATTGCATGCAGGGAGAAAGAAAACTACAAAATTTCAACATAAAGGATGAGGCTGGAGAACCCAATAAAGCATGTGCCAGAGAGTTTGTGGTACCTGTAAATGATAAGCTATTGGAGATCCATTTTTTCTGGGCTGGCATGGGATCTAGATCTCTCAATGGACCACTTGTATCAGCCATTTCTGTGACCCCAAGTAAAGCAAATGGATCCTTTTGTTGATTTTTACTGACATACATTCCTTCTTTTTTGTATATATATTAATAATTTCTCTTATATTGTTCTGTCATCTGCTGTGTGTTATATTCAGACTTCACAATTTCCGGAGGCAACAGACTAAGTACTTCACAAATAGTAGGGATTACGGTAGCTTCTGCATTATCACCGGTACTTGTTTTGGTTTTCATGTGGAAAATGGGCTGGCTCGGAGACAGAGAGTTGCAAAGTGAGAATGATCCTAATTTAAAACTATTCCGCACCATACAGCTATAATCCTTGCCGAGACGTTAATTCAGTTCTTTGATGCTTTCTTTAAACAGAAGTGCACATAGAAGTCCGTGGCAGACGTTTCACTGTCAAACAAATCATAGATGGTACTCGAAATTTTAGCCCAAAAATGGAGATTGGTAAAGGACGTTTTGGAGCAGTGTACAAGGTCAAATTCCATTTTCTTATTCATGAATATTTCTTCTCTTTTCCAGTTATAATAAACATCCGTATATACTTATATGTTATCCTCTGTGAGGATATGCAGGCTGAACTGCCAGATCAGATTGAAGTTGCAGTGAAGAAGATCTCTCCTGAATCAACTCATCAGGACAAACATAAACATGAGTTACATGGGGAAATTTTTTTCAACGTGAAATCCTTCAAACACCATAATCTTATTCAATTGTTTGATGGGTATTCAAGAAAAGAGCTACATCTACTGGTGTATGAGTACATGGAGAATGGCTCCCTTCACCAAGCCTTGTTTGGTAACTTCTGTCATAACCCATCAAGCCTTAAGTTCATGAATTTGAGTTATAACCTTGTGTGTGAGTGTGTGTATATATATATATATATTTGTTTATGTATTTGCAGATCGGAATTCCCCAATAGAACTTGATTGGAAAGCTAGATTTGAAATCTGCTTGGGATTAGCAAAAGCTTTGAGGTATCTACATGAAGTTGAAGAAAACGGACTCTGCAAGATTATACACAGAAATATAAAGGCAAGTAATATTTTGCTCGACAGAAGTTACACTGCTAAGTTAACAGACTTTGGATTGGCAAGGCTTTACAATGAGGAAGATCCATTTATGACCATCAAAGCTGGGCCTTCAAGGTAATATTTTTTTGCCAGGAAATTGTTTTGTCGGCAATTAAGCAACCAAAGAGCTTTGGTTTTGTCTCATCTCAGCCATTCAATATAAGTTTCTTGACCATCGATTGATTATTTACTTTGGATCTATTATGAACAAAAATTCATTTTTGATTTTATTATGAACTAACGAGCAATCTCTTTTTACAGAGTATATTTTGCACCTGAGTATGCACTGGGCCACCCATCACAGATAAAGCAGATGTTTATAGCTTTGGGGTTGTTGCTCTTGAAATATTTAGTGGGAGTCCTAGCGTAGAAAATAAGCCAAACCAAGAAGCCGTTTATCTTATAGATGTCGTAAGTGATCAGTAAGATTATGCTATGATTATGATTTGTAGACAGTAGCTCTAAACTCAAAGTCTAATGCTATTCTGTGGACTACAGGCTCGTATTGCGCATGCAAAGGCAAAGATATACGAGTTGTTCGATAAAAAATTGGTCATTCCTGATCGAAAGATGGCCTTAACTATTCTCAACTTAGCAATTATGTGCATCCATCCAACTGCTGATCTCCGACCTTCAATGTCTGAAGTTGTTGATGTACTTTCAGGTGAAAAAACCCTTGAGCAGATATCAAAAGTCCACACTTCCTGAGCAAATTCTCAGTGCTGTCTGTCCTGGATATGCAGTTGGTGCTGCCTAGGATTTGCATATGTATATAAGTTCACTGTGTTTATTTCCTGGTTGCTTCCATATAAGTGTGCCTATGGCTTCTATTCACAGAACAATCATGTGAATATGTTTGTATAAGCACCATCTTGTGATTGTAAATAACTTTTTTAAAACCCCTTGTTTATGTGCACATTAAATTCCTCTTAATTTATGGCCCTATTCCATCTTGTCATGATTAATTGTTCGTACATTCAAATGCATCAGGTACCGCTAGGACTTTATGCACAATGGTGATCATGCCATACCTGATGGAATAGTGAGAAAGTGGATTGAATCTTGAACCATATCAATGGATCCTGCCAAATACCTTTATACAATAGATTCAGTTAATTCTTTTTCATTTAGCATCAGCATATCTATACTGGATTTTTGGAGAGTTATTCGGCTCAGATATAGTTAATATCATTATATTAAATTTTTCTTAAATTATTATTAATTAAACTATCTGCTTATTAAAAAAAAATTAGTTAAAGGGAGCAAGGTAAGACCCTTACCAAGCTTCCGAAAGATCCAAAACTGTTTATCTCCATTTAAAAAAAAAAAAAAAAAAAATCTAGAAGAGAAATTGGTGGTTAAAAGTTAACAGATCCAAACCTGTTTATCTTGGATTTAGGATATTGTGGTCTTCCGTATCTTCCTAGGGGAATAGGAAGGCTTCTACTACGTCAAGAATTATCTGGGTCAAGGTGGGCAGCGAAGCTAACAGACAGAGCTGCCGATTTCAAGAGCTTCAGGAACTGAGCAACCTGAGAGTTCTACGAACGAATATAACCTGGGACAGTATAATTTTAGAAAGTGAAAAGGACGTCTTATCGAAACTGGATGAACTCAAGGTTCTAGCCATTGATACTAAATATTGTGGAGATAAAACTACTCTACAACTGCTTAATAGCTTTTCCCCTCCTCCAAGTCTTCAGAAATTTTATCTCAGGCATTATTGGCATGAAGCTCTTCCCACTTGGATCAGTCCTGAGAAACTTCCTTGGGAATATCTGCGTTGAGAGTGGGGATCTGACCCACATCCAAACCAGTAGTCGAAGTCTCTCTACTTGGGAACATTTTCCGTATATGTTTTAAGGTCTTGCTCAAGTTAAAGCTGTTGGAAATAAAGATGCAGAAAATTCACTTCTTATACATGATAACAAACTTACAAATTAAATAGAGATACTTTCAACAACTAGCAATCAACATGTGCAGATTTTTAGGACTTTGCTAATCATTATCTACAGATTTTTAGGAATTGAAACAAACTAAAGAAAGTGGTGAACATGTTCAACCACATCCCTACAAAAATGCTCGACTGTGTCAACATTATTAGACTAAAGAAACAAACTAACTCTTAACATTCCCCCTTAAACTGATTTCTGCTGAAAACAGTTTAGGATTCTCTGTCATCATGTGAGACTTCTTCTTGATCAATGCTTTGGACTGAGCAAACTTCAAGCATGTTCCTAAGCTTCTCGAATGCTGGTTGCTTCAATGGTTTTGTTAAAATATCTGCAATTTGTTCTCCACTTTTGCAATACTGTAACTCAATCTTTTCATCCATGCAAGGATCTCTTAGAAACTGAAAACGAACATCGACATGTTTACTCCTCCCATGCATGACTGGATTCCTTAACAATCTGATGGCTGACATATTATTACAGTAAATGATTGTTGGACCCTTTTGCTCCTCTCCAAGTGCTTCAAACATTTTTCTAAGCCACAAAGCTTGACATGAGCTTGAAGCTGCTGCTACAAACTCAGCTTCAGTTGTGGAAAGAGTCACTATTTGCTGCTTCTTTGAGTACTATGATATTGCACTAGAATTGAGTATGAATACATGACCTGAAGTGCTCTTGCGATCATCTATATCACCTGCATAATCACTATCTGTATAGCCAACAAGATCAGTACCATTTTTCTTTTTATAGAAAACACCATAATCAATTGTTCCTTTCACATATCTAAAAACTCTTCTAGCTGCATTTAGATGTATCTTAGATGGCTTTTCCATATATCTGCTGATCAAACTTACAGCATACATTATATCAGGTCTGGTGGATGTCAAATACATAAGACTCCAATGATTTGCTTGAAAACTCCAAATGGCTTACAATCAGCCATATTAAACCTTGTTTTTCTGTGCATACTTCTTCTGATAAATGAAATTACCAGCAGTAGTTTGAATGACTTCTAGTCCCAAAAAATAACGTATTAATCCTAAATCTGTCATTTCAAATTCCTTCACATAGACTTTTTAAACTCATCAATCATCTGAACATTATTACCGGCAAATATCAAGTCATCAACATATAAACACACAATGAACAATTTACCTCCATCAGCCTTGACATAAAGAGTGTGCTCAAAAGGGCATTTGTAAAGTCCCAACTTTGAAAAATGAGCATCAATGCGACTGTACCAAGCTCGCGGTGCTTGTTTCAATCCGTAAAGTGCTTCTTTTTTAATCTGTAAACTTTATCTTCCTTTCCTTTCTTCTTATAACCAGGCGGTTGATCAATAAACACCTCTTCTTATAGATTACCGTGCAGAAAGGCTGACTTTACATCTAATTGAAAGATTGACCATGAGTTTTGAGCTGCCATTGAAACCACCAACCTGATAGTATCTTGTCTCGCAACTAGAGCAAATACTTCCTTATAATCAATTCCATGTTTCTGCTCGTAACCTTTTACTACCAACCGAGCTTTATGCTTATCAATTTCAACTTTCTCATTTAGCTTGGTTTTGAAAACCCATTTGACACCGATGGTTTTTTGTCCTTCAGGCGACTCTGTCAGCTCCCAAGTGTGATTCTTCTTAATGACCTCAATTTCTTTGTCCATCGCTTCTCTCTTTTTCTTCTCCTTGACAGCTTCTTCATACGTGATTGGATCGCTATCTACAAGCAATGCAAAATGAGCAAGATCATCATCAGAACTTGTGTAACTTACATTATAATCCATCATCCATGCTAGCCTCTTCCTTGTATTTTCATCCCTCGAATCATAATTTTTTTCTTCCTCTAACCGTTGAGCTGTAGGTTGAGGCAATGGTTGCTCTTGAATTTTAGATTGAGATGAGGGCTACTCTTGGATTTCAGATTGAGTTGATTGTTGTTCTTAGGATCACGAACTTCTATTTCACCATTTAAAACATCGTCATCAAGTATTGGATTTTGAGAAAATTTAACTTGGGTGAACTTTCACACATCTATCATCGATCAGCAACCATTGTTTATACACACAATACAAAACGGAACTAAAAGCAAACATCACGCCTTAATATAAGTGATAGATATGAGAAAAGATCCCGTCCCAAATCCAAAAATTCAAGTCCAAAGAAGACTCTATGTCCACATGAGAAATCAATATTCAATAAGGATAAAGAGATCTAATTAGTAATGAATTAGGACACACATAATATTAATCCAAATAGGGAAAGGTATGTCTCTTATATTCCTATATATAGGCTCATATTTCTCTTAATTGAAGGATCTGGAATGAATATCTTCTCTGACTTAAGCATCGAAAAACCTATGGATCGAGAATCCCAGGTTCATCTAAGGTTTTCTTTTGTGTTTGTAGGTCCGGAAAAGATTCTGTAACACCCACCCTTTTACATATATATTTATAACATATGTATAAGATGTTATGACTATTAGGTAGTGGACCACATTTAAGTTTAAGATTGTATTTGTGTTATAAAGGAGGACTATATTGTAAGAAAAGTTTTGAGTTAATTATCATATCGGAAAGTTGTGGACTAGCATGTATTATACAAAATTCATTAAGGAGTTAAGGAGGGATTTTGGTGATATATACCCATAATATCTACATTTATTATATTTATTGTTGTTATGGTTTTTAAGTGATAATTATTCATTTAATATGCAATTATGGGAAGGAGACTTTAGGGGGGCCATTTGTTGAGTTTTGATTGGTTAGTGTTGATATGTATATGTGTGTGTATGTTGGTGTAGAGATTGTAGAGAAATAGAGAAGAGAAGAAAGTGAATTTTTGAGAGCTTTGAGAAGAGTTTGTGATATTGTTCAAGCTAGCAATCTATTACTTTAGGAAGCATTAGAAGGTCTTTAATCCATTAGAGGCTTAAATGGTAAGTTTTTCTTGTGTTTTTAATTGATTTAAGTTGAGTTTGATTGTCAGTTAAATTCAGATTATGTCTCCTCTATTTTTCAGTCTACTTGTTATTGCTCTAACTTAAGCTATAAAGCTCTGATTTGAGTATGGTTGAACTTTTTGAAAACTTCAGAGAGTCTTTTATATTTCTTATGTTTTGAGTTTGGACTAATTTTATTGTTAAGAGGGGAAATTAGAGCCGGATATTTTATTGCTCATACTAATGCCATGTTCTATCTGAATGGACTTAAAAATCCATAATTAATCCTCTACATATGCTAATTATATGATTTCAGTTGAGAATGAAATTAGACCCATATAAATAACTGTTGTGTTTTGACCTTGAGCTGAAATTGCTATTAAGGTTATCTGGCAGAGGTCGACATTTTCTTGCTTTTGCTGTCAGCTTTGTTTTGCCCGAATTTAATCAAAAATCCATAATTTATTCCATACACATCTGATTTGAGTATTTCTAATTGGAATTGGAAGTAGACTCATATATCTAGTTTCAGTATTATTTTCATGATTTTTGGACATATGTGTGAATTATTTGGATACATTGAACCTTGAACATCAAGTTTTACCTAGTTGCATTTAGTCGAGTTGGAAGCAAGAGTCATGCTTGTTATATGGTATTGATGTGTTGTTATATGTAGGCACTTACAATGATAGAGGAGATACCAATCATTGGGAGAGCTTTGCTTTTGAAGGAGTTGAAGGCTTGAAGTAAGTAATTGTTAATATAATGTTTATATATAATGATTCTCATGTAACTAAAGTTACATGACTATGTTGGTTTGTGTTGGCTATTGATTATGGTAAGAATGATATATATATATATATATATATATATATATATATATATATATATGTATGTATGTATGTATGTATGTATGTATGTATGTATGTATGTATATATGTATGTATGTATATATATATATGTATGTATGTATGTATATATGTATATATGTATATATATGTACATACATATATATATACATACATATATATAAGATACCACATATATGTTGAATTGTGAAAGCCACTTGAGGTGGTATGGTTTAAACATGAAGTATTATAAAAAAGATAAA